>JAVSBS010027317.1:14320-40052 GCA_033124195.1 Coracias cyanogaster | reverse complement strand
ATCAGCAAGACACCTCGCAGAAGTGCTGTCTTCAGAAACTGTATCCCTTCAGGAGCTGAGATCTCACAGGCTGAGTGTTAGAGAGCTATAGAGATAAGCTGAAAGAACCCTCTGGTTTGTCTTCTTGGACTGCACAGGGCAGAATTCTCCAGTTATCCTGGTTTTATTGCATATATCAAATGGTCAAACAACAAACTGATAGGGAAAATTGTAAATCATGTACACTCTATATGGTACCCAGCAAAGGCCAGATTTTCCCAATAAATGAGACTCCATATTTGCTATCTTTTACAGGCATATTAACAAAGGTCTGGACAGTTATTGTGCATCCAATGAACCTACCTTTTTCGACATAGATTTTGGCCTTGGAAAGGTTTGATACATCTGTTGTGTGGACTGGAGGGTGCACATCGTGATTTCTTCCCTGCCTCTGTGTCAGGCAGCGTTCCCTAGCATTACCTCTTTCCAGTAAATAAATCCATGCATAAATAAGGCCCTAAAAATAATATCTCTTTGATAAATATTTTAGTGAATATTCCTGCTTGCACAGGGCTCTCTTTGGTTCCCCTGAAGCCAGATCTGGCCCACATACAGTGAAAATGAGGCTGTCTGCTCAACATGCAAAACTCCTTATGTTCTAGCTTACGGTAAGCATCAAGCAAAAGGAAAAGGACTTTTTCTTCCTTTGTCTTCCAGCAATGTTAGCTTAGACAGCCACCAGCACATGATCATTTACATAAGGAGGGAACTGCAGAGCTGCTGCCAACTGCCCATAGTGCCTGCCAAAAACAGATGTTAGATGTTACTCTTAGAATAATGTCTTCTTCAGCTTGACATGTGAGTGCTGCAATCTTTATTTAAAAGAAAGAGGAAAAAATATGGTTGAATTAATGAAATGAAGCACACAACATACGGTCTGAAAAAATTACAATGTAAGGGAAAGTGCTGGTTGTCCAATTGCCTAAGACTGCTAAACTCAGCTGGGTGGATTTGTCACAGAGAATTGTCCTCGTCTGTCACGTAGATGGATCCGGTGACCTAATAGGTCTGTTGTATTTTTATGCTCTTATTCCCATGCCTTTATGTTGATTTTTAAATAGTTTCCAGAAGGCTGTGAGTAAAACTCCCTATTGACCAGGATGGTGCTAAATCCAGCATTCTTTTTTGCTGAAAATTTACACATTAAGTACCAGGCAGCCTTATCACAAAAACCTGTGATTTATGCTTAGGTTTTGCTATAATTCTGCATGAATCCTGGAGACTCTATAAAAACGCAATTGAGATAATGCTTTTGTATTTTATCTGTGAGGTATTTTATTCATAAATCTTATAGGAAAAGAAGAAATATGTCTGCAAAGGTGAGCAGTATTATAATTTATTACTTTTTTTTGCCTGTCTTACTGTAAGCAGGGAACTGAGCTGAAAAGCTGATTTACACTGCAGTCAACCTTGTACAGTCAGCCTCTATCAAGACTTATATAGATGCTGTAGATATCAATGCTGGCATTAGTAGAACCAATGAACCCTCGTTTTTGTATTTGTATTTTGAGGTTGAGCTTTCATGTAGCCTCAGGCATGCCTAACAATAGGTAGCTCACTCTTCAGCCCTTTCTTTGGTTAACAGCCACACTGTCTTTTCTTGCCAGCCAGAGGCTGTGGGAATTTAACATCCCCAAGACCTTTGTCCTTTGCCTAAATATCGTTGGAAGTGGTTTTAAAAAAGTAATAAGAAATACAGATAGAAGTGCAGGCACAGGGCTGCATGATCTCACCAGCATTATTGCTTCAGGAGAACCGGCTAAAAGGGGTCTGGATCCTCAGCTTTATGTGCTGTAATTTCATTGCAGGTCCTTAGTAAAAGCAATTTGCACCTACGAGGTGTCTGTCTCCAGATGACTAGGAGGTAAGGCAGAGTATCCCTCTCTCCTTCTGTGAGAGCAGCTGATACAAACTGCCTCGCAGGGAATGTTCCTGTGGTTTTTAGGACTTCAACTTGAAGCTGCTGTGCGGAAAAAGCACCTAATTGCACAGCTGCCTGCTCTATGAGGGCAGGCAAAGTGCTGCCATCTGCTTCTGAGGATGGATGGGACAAGAAAACATGTGAGTGCTTTGTGTTCCCTCTACCGGCCTTTTTCCTCCTGGGCAGTTGACAGAGTGTTTCCTGAGTGCTGGACTCTGGCAGGCAGGTTTGGAGGAGGTGGGCTCTGTGGCTAGGCCATGACTGGCAGGAGGGGAAACCCTCATCTCCTTCTCCTCACACCCACCACGTCTGTGGCAAACTCTAGTGCTCCTCTGCTCCTTCAGTTGTCTGCTATAACTGATTAGCATGACATTTTCGTTGTGTTTTGTTACTTTTTATGGCTCTGGTGAACGAAATCAGCTCAGTGGAGGGTCCAATGCATACCAGAGCTTCCTTCAGAGAAAAGGGAATGGGATTGCACATTTTGGTAGCACTAGTGTATAGCGTTGGAGCAGTCATCCTCCGTAAAAACACCAAGAGGCTGTGTTGAGATGTTATAACCTCAGGAGGGTTACACAGACATGACACTTTATGATATGGTTCAAAACTGCAATAATCTTGGCTTTTGGGCATTCTGATTCTTTAAGCATTTTAAATCCTTTTCCTCTTTCAAATCACAGACTGTTTCTCCGGCCATTTTCAAAGGATGCAATAGGGAAATGTGTGCTGATGCAGCTCTGCAACAGCACGCTGATGGGGAGCCTTAGCTGGATGCAAAATATACTGTGGTTGGCAGTTAAGCCCTTTTTCTTTGCATCTTCCTATCCAAAGAAGTATTTACATGAAATGTCAGTCACCCTGTAGAATTATATGAGAATTAATTATCTGTGGAGAATGATTTGGCCCTATTAATTATGGGTCTCACATAAGAAAAAGAATAGGCCTAATGTGTCATATGATTTTTTTTTTAGCCAGTGAACTAGGAACTCATCAGCATCAAATATCAATAATGGTTTTGTTGAATACAGATTGATGACCTCTGACAAAAATTATAGGAGAAACTTGTATCATTTTGTCTTATTATAGCCTACCAAGACCTTAGTCAAGATCGGGGTCTTATTTTCTTAGGCTGTCATGCAAGGGGTTAAAGCTGATATTTATCAGATTATTGTTTGCAACCAGTCATGAATGAATAAAGCTTTAATGTATGTAGAGTCAGAAATAACTGATGTTAAAATGCAATTGCAAATCAAATACAGTATTTCATGGAGACAGTTAAAACATTATGTCTAATTAAGTCTTCATTTAAACATGTGTGTAATTTTGTTGTTCAGATTTATGTACAGCCCTGTAAACTCCTCCCTGCAGTGAATCACGGTGCCTGTTTGTATCTTGCCATTTGGTAAAGGAAATGCTGAATTTTATGGTTTTGCAGATATAGTCAGATATAAACAAAGTCCTAAGAAGTTTACTGAGCTATTTTAAATCTGTGTGTTTCACTGAGAAAAATGGAGTATTTATCATATTATACTTCTAGAATCTGCTCTAGTTATTTTCTTGTCCCTGTGCTTTGTCTCTCCTCATATTGTTCATCACCCTTTCTGAATGGCTGCAAAGCACAGCACTGGCACAGAAAATTTGCAGGAATAGGATACTTTCTAGGGCAAATGGCTTCTTGGCTTCCAGAGAAAGTCATACTTAAATGCCAACAAAATGGATATCACCACCACATATACAAATTTCTTACTGTAGCATAAATAAGACAAAATGGCAAGCTGATTTTTTTTCTTTTGGGAGGAACATGCATGCTGGAAGTTAAAGTAGAAATTGAAAGAAGGTTTGGTTTTTTTCTTTTCCTTTTGCAAATTTTGAGTAACATGCAGCTGTTACCTTTCTGTGTTGCTAGAAGTATTTTAGGAGGTTAGTTGATGTAAACCTGAAGACACTTCATGGTATCTTGCTGTTATAGAACTGCATGTGCTGAATGCATGATATAAGAACGCCATGTCAACAACAGAGACGATCCTCCTGCAGTAGGACGGTTTGAGATAAAGGATGATCTAGCAAGAGGATAAGCTGTTCTGTAGCTCCTTTTTTAAAAAGAGCAATATGTATACATGCTACTTTGTCCAGCACGTGTTCTCTGCTGTCTTGCCTGCAGTAGTATCTTGTCATCTGTTGCACTATTGAGTCTAAAAAATATCAATGTCAGGGTGAGGAAAGATGTTGTGAAGGATTCTCGTGGGCAATGCCCTAAGTTTCACAGGAATTCTGTAGAAGGGGAGTGCAAACCACACATTCAGCATGACAAATCCATCAGGAAAATGAATTATCTTAAATTAATGCACTATTGCAGAATGATTTTCTTGTGGATAAAATCAGTGCAAGTGTAATTTTTGTTCAGATATTTTACTGCTGCAGTAACACACCTACTGCTGCTTGAAGGAGTAAACAGAATTCGCTTTTGGGAAACAGCGCTACCGTAGGAGCAATTAACATTGAAAAGCAGATGATTCTCAGTTTCCAGGCAGTGATGGTGGGCTGTAGGTCAAGGAAACACATTGGCACTTTCAGCCTTCACTCCATTCCTTTGAGGGTGGACATTTGCAATTAAAAATAAATGGCAAGAGAAGCATGAAGAGAACTCCCTACAACCGGGACCTTGTAGTTTACATTTGAGAGAAATCATTTCACCTGCTTCACTGGCAAGGTTAAGAACTGCAGTTAAATGAAACTGCCAAATTGCAAACCAGTTATTTGGCAATAGAAGAGAAAGAAAATTCTAAAGGACACTCAGATGACACAAATAGTTCTTTGATATCAATTTCGTAGCAGTCTATTTGGATAGCATGTAACGGGAAGTGCAGCAAGGGATACCTGTAAAGACACTTAACTGAAGAAAAGCTCCTTGCTGTTCTTGTACTTTTCTTAAAAGTATTTCTTTTGCGTTTAGCATGTGTCCAGAGGTAAACAAAAGCCTTACTCCAGTGGGGATAGAAAGCCAGCATCTGCATCTCCTGATTCATTCCTCTAGAAAGTCTTTTGTATTTGGGCTGAGTATATAAGAAGGGCTAGAAATCCTGCTGTAATCCATGAACTCATTTCCCAAATATGTATAATAAACTATATCAATTTGCCATACCCTCTCCATCAATAAATTTCTTCCAAGGGGTGGGCCAGCAGTCCGGTGCAGCATAAAAGATCTAAACAGTGTTTTTAGTCTTCCAAAACACAGAGCCTTTGCATATATTGCCTCCTTCCACAAATATGTATGTGTGTCTAGGGAGGCTAGAAACAAGAACAGAAATACAGAGCCTTCCCATAGATTTCATCCTTTCATGCGTGGGGGTTATACATACTCAACTCTTCTTCCCAGAGCAGGATTAGGTAGAGTTTTTAATTACACTGAGGACCGTGTGAAAGAGCAACACTACACAATAATTTTGATAATTTTTTATACACATGCTGTATTGATGGAGAAGTACATGATGGAAATAATTTTTAGTTCCACAGAGAAAAAAAGGAAAGTATTATCTCAATCCTAGCAAAAATGTTACTACCTTTTTAGTTCATAATGATTTGATACCTACATGTGATCATCATACACCAAGGACTTAGAAACATAGTCCTAGATATTTTTCACAGACACAGTCCTTTCATCTTTCCTGACAGCTTCCCAGAGAAACAATGAATAAAGAAAATCAGATTTATTTATGAATTCAAGAATTGGGGAAAATGTCTCTCAATGAAAAATGTATCTGCTTCTAATATGCACTAGCATTTTTATTTCTTTCACCTAAGTTGCAGTTTCACACAGTTACAATATTGATTTGAAAATTTAAACACTATAATGATTAAAAATCAGGTATAAAAGACAATGAAGACAGAAAGCAGGCCCTCACCTTCATAAACTGCTGTAGTTCAGAGGCTACCAATGACATTTTATCCCTGAGAATCCGACTCAGGGTGAAAAGCGAAAAGAATGTAAGCCAGGAGGAAGAAGCTAAAAAAAGGAAGGCATGTACTGATACCCTGGGCCTAGTCAATACATAGTTCCTGTTTCATCAAAAATTTTGATATCTTTCAAGCAAATTATACTTTGAAAGGATACATGCCAAAGTACTGTGCTTTGGCACTTTTTCAGGAGTCGATGCAAGGAGACTTATGAACAGCCGTTTTCTATGTCTTTGTTATTTTTTCAGCTGATTAACGATTTACTTAGCATCAGAACATAATCACATACAGTGTCGTATGGTGGCTGACTACTCTGCCAGCTCTGAGGAATGACAAAAATGTCACAGCAAGGTATCTTATCACTACAGTACGATGGCATTTACCTTGCCACAACTTTTATTCTGTATTCAAAGAGCCATTTTTGTAAAAGGAATATCATGCTAGTATATCAGTTTGAAATTGCTCTAAGGCTATCTGCGCTTAAATTCAATGGGGTGTTCACTTTTCTCTTTAATTTTTCCTAGAAAGGAAAGGTGTCTTTCTTCCTTCTCCATTCCTGCTTCTTCCAAATACAGTCTTAAGACTTGTCAGAGCTTCCTAAAGGCACAAAATGCTCTTGATCCCAGTAAACTCAGCAAGAAATGAAGGTGCTTGCATCTTGTGAAGAGGTGACTTGAATTCGTATATTTAGTTCCACTGGCAGGGCCCAGAGGAATTGTGTGTGGCTGTAAGATCACACACTGCATGCATTTGCACTGGGGTGATGTTGATATTTACAGAAGCATCGAAGTTCGCAGCTGTCTGTCCTTTCATAGATAATCAATAAATCATACGTCAGCTCTGGTGATTGTGCATGTCAAGTAACAAGTCATCAACATCTAGGCTATTAAACATGGTGTACTATTTTTGTGTTGGTTTAAGGGCTGTAAATCTGTTCTTACTAAAAGAAGGAAAGAGAAGGGAAAAAAAAAAGAAACTCCATATGCAAACCACCACTTGCTGCCATTTCTGGCTCCAGTCAGGAAATGCAGAAATGTTTATGAATAAGGAGAGAGTCCTGCCCAGTGGAAAAAAAAAAATCTGCGTGATCTCTGAACTGCCCTATTTGTCACCAGCTGACAGATCTGAAAAATGAAAACCACTTTTGACATTTACTGATCTTAGTCTGCCAGATGGTGTATGGCACTTCCAGACCAATGTGAAGGGGAAGATAGGAACGGATGGAAAGCAAAGCAGATCATAATTGTAAGCATCCTCTTTTATAATTCTGACCATTTGCCACTACATAAATTAATCAATCTGATTTCCGATGTATAGTTATAATTTTGCTGAAAATCAGACTAGGATAAATGGATCCTGTTCTGCATCCCAGATGCAAATAAAGATTACAGAAAATAAACAGAATTCTGTGAGACTGGCATCAGCTTTTTACGTCCACTGGCTCCCTTCTGACACAAAGGTATTTACGGTCTAAATTAGTGTTAATGTTTCATAGAGCTTAATTCACATTACTAAGTGGCTTTGCGATAAACAGCTAAAAGTGCAAAACAATTCTATCTCCCAGACTATAATTTTCTGCAGCAATACAAATGCATTAGTGCTGGCTTTGACTTCTTTTCTGCTAAATAAGGGCATGCTTTAATGCATTTCTGAATCTGCTGTCCCCTGTTCTTCTGGGGTAGTTCATTGAGTCCTTTACAACTAATAAAACACGGGCAAATGCCGATGATCTGAAATCTGGAATTGTACATAACATCTAGGAGCTTCCCTCAAGATGGCACTCCTGAACTGTTTCAGATACCTCTGAACTCTTATGTAATCTTGTTTATACAGCATCAGGGTCATTTTAAAGCTAAGATCACACGATGCTAATTTGGCCAATGATTTTCATTTTCATTTTGGCCAAATGCCCTCTTTATGTCTAAGCACAGACACTTAAATGCAATATTTTTGTGCAGGCTCTACCAATAGTCTTGTAGGCAGAGAACATTCATTAAAAAATAGCCAGATTTATACTTTTTGACTTGCCTCAGAAACCCCCTCTGAAATCTGTTACACAGATTCATGTACATCAGATTTACAGGCCTCTTTCCATGTTGGCTGAGACTGTGGATCTTTGCCCTAACATGTGAAATGAAAAGGATGATAGAAAGTAAGGGGAAGAATGGGAAGAATTTATATATATATATCTGTGAAAAGAGAGAGCTCCAGCATAAAGCTATCTCCACTCTTAAGCAGGAAAACTCTTGCTTTTCCACCATCCTACTACAGCTTTCTGAAACACTGTGTAGAAATCAGAGGTCATTCAGTATGTAGAGGTGAAAAGACTGGAGTGATGTCATTGCTTCTCTCACCTCAAGCTTTCCAGAAATACACCCAAAACTTCCCCCATACTGTCCTGACCTTTGCACATGTGCACAACCTTCCAGACTGCAAATTTCGTTACAAAGAATATATGGGCTATGACCAGTACAGGCAGTCCTTAGAAAACAAAAGGGTTTTTTTGTCTTTTCTTTTCTGACCCTCCACCATAGTTCTCAAAATCCCTCTCTCTGAAATAATACTGTAAATAAGTATTTTTCTGTAGAGAATTTGGTAGAGAATTTCTAGTTGGGATATAGTTTGGGATAAGACATTGACGAAAACCTTATATCAATAAACTGTAGGAAGAAAGTGAGATAATATAATTTCTATTAGCAATCACCTTATAAACCACTGGAAAGAATCTGGTTATACTTTCTTCAAGTGTTGTAGGTGACTAAATAAAATTATCCTCATTGCAGGACTAAAGAACTTCGTTATGCTAAGACTACGCTATGCCTTGAGTAACTGATTAATCATAGCAAAACCTCATATGTGTACCTATGAATAATGTGAAATGACCTGAACAACACAGAACTAGAATAAAATTTTTACACTGTGAAAGATGAGTAGCATCATAAGCACAGACTCAGAGAATGGTGGGGTTTGGAAGGCACCTCTGGAGATCATCTAGTCCAAGGCCCCTGATAAAGCAGGTTCACCTAAAGCAGTTTGCACAGGAATGCATCCAGGTGGGTTCTGAAAAACTCCAGAGAAGGAGACTCCATAACCACTCTGTTCCAGTGCTCTGTTACCCTCAAAGGAAAGAAGTTTTTCCTCATCTTCAGATGGAACTTCTTATGTGTTGGTTTGTGCCTGTTGCTCTTTGTCCTGTCACTGGGCACCACTGAGAGGAGGCTGGCCCCATCCTCTTGACACCTGCCCTTCACATATTGATAAGCATTGATAAGATCCCCTCTCAGTCTTCTCTTCTCCAGGCTAATCAGACCCAGGTCTCTTAGTCTTTCCATGTAAGAGAGATGCTCCGGTCCCATAATCATCTTTGTAGTCCTCTGTTGGACTCTCTCCAGTAGTTCCCTGTCTCTTTTCAACTGGCGAGCCCAGAACTGGACACAGTACTCCAGTTGTGGCATCACTAGTGCAGAGTAGAGAGGGAGGCGAACCTCCCTCAACCTGCTGGTCACACTCTCTTTAATGCACCCCAAGGTACTGTACTTCTTGGCCACAAGGGCACATTGCTTTCTCATGGTTAACTTGCTGTTCACCAGGACTCCCAGGTCCTTCTCTGCAGAACTGCTTTCCAGCAGGTCAGCCCCTAACCAGTAGCGGTGCATGGGGTTGCCCTTGTTGAACTTCATGAGGTTCCTCTCTGCCCAACTCTCCAGCCTGTCCAGGTCTCACTGAATGGCAGCACAGCCTTCCAGTATGTCAGCCACTCCTCTGATTTTCCTATCATCAGCAAACTTGCTGAGGGTACACTCTGCCCTTTCATCCAGGTCATTGATGGATCTGTTGAACAAGATCAGACCCAGTACAGACCCCTGGGGAGCACCACTAGCTACAGGCCTCCAACTAGACTCCGCACCACTGATCACAACTCTATTCAAAACGTCTAATGTTTTGTAACATTTAAATGTCTCCCCCATGTTTTAAAGGTAGTTGAAATCCTAGATTTTTATGCTTAAGAAAGCTGATCAGATCAGATCAGCAAGAAATGAACAGACTTGTGTGAGACCCCCTTGTTATGTGGCACTGACACTGCTCCGTCTATGCTTAGCATGAAATTTGTTCCATCCATGTGAGACTTCTGGGATCAGGCCCTCTGGGATCAAAAGCTGGTCTGCTTTTTTCTTGCAACTCTATCAGTTGGCTTGATAGGGTACATCGCCTCTCCCTCAAAAATGTTGCCTTCCCACAGCTGCAATTACAGAGATCTCAAATTACTATGAAAGGAGCTTCATGACTGTATGTGATGTTGCAAGAAGAGATGGCCAAAACCATTCACTGCAGGTGAACAGGGGGCAATTTTGCCTAGCGTACCCTGAGCTGAAATAGCTGACTTAAATAAAGGTTCCATAGACAACCCTGGATATATTTGCAAATGGAGACATGCTGAAAAACAATAATTTAGCATGAGCTCTGATAGAACAATTGAAAGAGGTAATACGAAGATGGCATGCGGGACCTGGGCCTTGAACAATGATACCTGAGGGAATCCATGGCAAGGGATTGCTACCCAGGATGCTGATGGGTTAAGTGAGGTAGTCACTGAGAATTACTGATTATTAGTTCAAATCCCTAATTAATATTATGTTTTCCTCTCTTCAGGTAATGAAAAGTTGTTTTCAGAATCTGATCAAGTACTTGTGAAAAGGTGGGTATTGTCCATTATATGCTCAACAGAAAGATTGATGGGTGTGTATAACTAGCTTTTATAGGATGGGAGGAGAAGTGGATATTGAGCTGCATTTGTTTTACAACAAAGGCCCAGATTCTAATCACAATGTTAAAAGTATGCATTGTCATTCCTGGGCTTTTTCGGTGAAGAAAGTTATCTGAAGAAATCCTTTTGTCTTCTTCCTTCTGCGGAAAAATTCAGTATTTCTGAGCAATAGTGGTAAGAAACATTGTGATTAAAAGGTCTAACTGACGTCAATAAAAACTTCCAGTTTATTCAACAGTGCCAGTGGCTCACTCATGAACCCTTGGAAGCTGCTGTGATGACAAAAACAAAGCAAAATGAAATCACGGTGTCTCTCTACTTGCTGAATTCAATAAGCAGGCTTCAAATAAACAGTACTCTGTTGCTTACTGGGCCTTCATCCCCAAAGCACATATGCATGTGCTGCACTTCACAACTATGGACCTTCTGACTTATGTAAGACAACTTTGTGGAAACGTTTTCAGAATTAAGACCCTACATCTACTATGGATGAGCTGTAGGACCTGCTTTGCTGATTAGCTGGTCCATGATGTAGAGTGGTAGAATCTGTCCCATTATTATTGACTGCTCATGTTATTGATGTGTTCACAATGACCTAAATGCTGGCCTTAGAAGGCACAGCCCCTGCTACAAAGAGTAATCGTCTAAAAAGGTATGAAACAAGGGATGAAGAGTTAGGGAGGAAGGCATATAAAGCTAGACATACTTTCAGTCTTCCAATACCTGCTGTTCCTTTTGCTCTGGCAAACTAGGGAAACTATTGCAGAATGTGTCTGTGTGAACGAATTAACAATGTCGAGGTATGCAAGAAGAGACTCAAAAACTCAGCTAAAAAAATACTTTCTGAAGGCATCATTACTGTCTTAGAAAGAACAAAATTTTCACTCCCACTGATCTATACATATTTTACTTGTCTCCTTTTTTTCAGGATTTCTGCCCTTCCTCTTCCCACTCCTTAGACTTCATTGCAAGGCTATGATTTAGTAGCTTACTGAATTGTTCCTCTGCTATCCGTGCATTTGGTAAATATTCTCTAAAATTATTCCCAGATTTAAGGACAACAAGAAGTAGAAATGCAGAAAGAAACCCCAAAGTCTAAGTCAATCTTTGCATCTCAGCCAAATCAGGCCTATGACTACAGCATCTAAAAATCACCCTCTCTTAATATATTGAACAGTTCCTTTTGCTTAGAATAGAATAGATGCCAGTGAAAGGTGCAGGAAAGTGAACTTCTAATTGCTAAATCTGTCATATCCATGCATGTATGGCATGCCTCTCCTTTCATACTCCGCAGCAGTGCAACATGAAGTTACATAGCAGGAATTTCCGGTGAATGAATGGATTTACAAGAATGGATGTGGGCAACAAATAGATGTATGATACGCCAGTTTGATTCTGATGAGGAAGCAATATTTACATGTCCAAGGGAAGTAAGAAGGGAACCACTGAGCTAGGCTTTCACAGAGAAGCAGCTACACTGCTAGATGGAATCTGATCAATGCAAGCCTGCTTACAGGAAGGTTGGCATCAAAACACAACAGCTGAAGTGTAGCAGATGGCTAGATCTGAAGGAGATGTAAACAGTGGGTGAATAACTGAGCATTGCATTCTGCAGATGTCAAAGTTTCCAGGCTGTAAAAAGTTTAGTCTAAGTGCTCTCCTGAAAGCTCTTTCTGGTTTTGGCTACCTAAGCCCCAAACTCTACCCACACTCTATCCATGTGATATCTTAAAGGCATCTGAATTGTCTGCATCAGCATGTGGCTGATGAGGAGTTGTCCCTGAAAGGCCATAAAATGCAGAGGATTCTCATCTCCCTGCTCCTTGTACATGGATCCTTCCGGTACTGGATGCTCTAGGGATTTCTTCCTCGGTAGCAAGGAGGTATTGTAAAGGTGAGAAGAACACTGACATCGACATGGTTAAAGGATAGAGAAGCACAAGGATGGAGTAGTTAATTCCAATTTCCTGAAGGTCAGTGAAGTAATATAAGTCTTTTAATACCCTTCTCCTTCCTCACACATTCCCAGCTGGTTTATAGGGCCTGTGTATCAGTAAGGAGGTCTGTAACTAGAGAATGGCAGAAAACCAGAAAGCAAGCCTGTGTGCAGGAGTCAATTGTCCACAAGGCAAATAGATTTCTGTGTAGCCCTCCAAAGACATAAACAGACTTGAAAGCCGTATGAGTCAACCCTGATCTGTTCCATGCATTTTCTGCTGCCTACTTCTTTTGACATCTTCTCCCACTTGTGACTTGCACTTCTTTTCATATCACACCTCTACTTAGTACAGGCCGCTACTTTGCAGATTATAAGCATCATTCATCTCTTTCATTTTTCCCTTAAAACACTCTACCATTGAAGAGAAAAATTGTGAGATCTCTTCACCAACAATAACTGGCCTGTGCATCGCATGCTGCAAGCACGGTAGTGTGTTGTTCATGCTCAAGGTGCTCTGCAAAAGGGTATGTGCATACTTGATGCTGTATACACAGCAATATCTTCCAAAGTTGGGTAATTGAAACTGTGGGGATAGACGCTTTGACTAGTCTTCAAGGAAAGGACAGGGAATGGCAGTGCAGAGGGGAATAACAGCTCATATGCTGAGCCACTACCTGGAAACTGGCACAAAGAAAGATCTATAGGAAGAACATCGCTTCCCAGTTTATGAGTAGCAGAGAATGAAGTTCAACAGAAAAATACTGTGAGAAAATTAAGTTAGATTTAAAAATGATTTTTAGTCCCTTGCTCTCATCTTTGGTTAATTGCAATTATTCTTGATGGGTAGGTATTAAGGATTTTTTGCCTTTCTACCTTGCTTTGTAGGAATTCCAGCTTTATGCCCTCTGAACTTCGGGCTGCTGCTAGCAGTGCAGCTTAATTAGCCTAATACACCTGCTTCCAATCATCAGCAATGCCATGTTATGTCTTCTACTGTCAACTTTGTGAAAGATCAGACAACACCCTACAGTTGTCTCTTCACTTCTTGCTCATCAGGAATCCTTCTCACCTCTGGAACAAGGATTTTTAGGTCTTCCCTTCAACTCTGTTGTCCTTCTCAGTGGCTTGAAGGTGAAGTATATTGAAGTTGCAATCAAGATGCCCCTAAAACTGACTGAATAAAGTGTAATTTTAATAGTGACATCAGCTGATCTCAAACCATGCTATAAGGATATTTGTGGTACCAAAAGAGATAGGCTTTGCTGAAAGGCCAAAAAATGATCATGCTTCAGCCAGCATTCAGCTTGCAGTATTAATTAGAGTGATTTGTTTTACTTCGGCAATAAAGCTTTAGGTAATCAAATTCAATCTGAGACAGAATATCATGGTAGAACGTAACCATGAAGGACATTGACCAGCTCAATGACTTCACTGGTGAAATTACTATTAAAGCCAACAATTCAGCTCTGGCATGTGGAAAACACTATGTTGTAGTCTGGGCCACAGACCATATGGAGAAATTAAAGTCTACATCCCTGGAAGCGTAATTGTATAGTGTATGCATAGACTATGGGTCCATGTCAACTGTGGTTTTAAATTCAGCTCCACGTGTAAACACTGTCAATCATAAAGGTCTTTCTTGCAACTGTCTAGATATTTTTAAATGCTGAGGGTGATCAGAAGTAAAATGCAGATCCAAATGAAATTAACACTTTTCAGTAAAATGTGTGTGCTCAAAGTGAGATCCAAGTTCACATTCATCTCTAGCTAAATACTCTCCCTTCTCTTCTTGAAAGGAGGAAGATTAATGAATTATATAATTGAAGAATTAATGGAGTTAAACACAGAAAGCCAATGACTGTGATTGACTTTGAAGTTCTAGCTGTTTTCAGGCAACATGCTTGAGCTTCTGGTTGCTGGCAAACCCAATACTTTATCCTGTGTAATCCATTTCACCTCTTTCCCCAAACATACCACATCGCTGAGACTTTGTCACTACCCAGGAAACTCAGGCACTAAACTGATGGACATGAGCAGATTTGAGAGATCAGTTTCCCAGACATCTCTGGGCCTAGTTTTTACTTACTCCTTGCTTCTCCATATATGCCTTCCACTGCACAGCTTTCATTGAAAACTTTCTGTGGCTTCTGGCCATGAATGAACGCTTCAGTCTTTCAGTGCAAAATCAGTCATTCTGAGCTCCAAGACACTCACTCTGGAGTGCTGCTCTGTGGGGTGCAGCATGCTCTTGGCTGAGGCCTGATGCAGGAGAGATGCTGTGCGTGAATCCTGCCAATGTGAACTCTGTTTTTGTAGGAATTTGCTTTTGCAGACACAGGCCAAAACTCCCCTTCTGCTGCTGCAATGGGGTGAGTTCAGCACCAGCCGATTGCTCTGCTTCTCCTTAAGGAGGATGGTATTTCAGCCAGTGCTTCCTATAGATATGAATTTATGTACATAGACATTTGTATGTATATGTATAAATGTATGTTACAGCTTGTTCATATTCTTTTGGAGTAAATGTTGCTAATATAATGTTTTCTAAGCTTCAAGCATGGCTATTTGCCATATGCAAGGAAAACATTACAACTTTGTTTAATCAAACAGGGAAGAATTTCCAAGCTGGTCCAAAAAAATCTAGGATCTGATCCTGGCCAATATCAGATGCTTCAGAGAAAAATGTAAAGGATGCTATGGTACATATTTCTGAAATAAACTCATTAATTATAAAGAATAAATGAAACATAGCTGCCACAGTTGATGAGTGAATATTAAGCATGCATTGTAAGAACACAAAACACGAGGGGAGTAAGCTGTTACCTCCCTGAGTGATGTATGGCGTTTGAGGAGGTCTACATAGTCTGCAGCTCACTCCAAACTTTCTACTTCTGCTTCTGACATGGATGTATCATTTGCCTCAGTATGGCAGCAGGGACTGCACATCCTTCTCACTAATTAAACTGCAGGGTTATTTATCGCTGTGTGGTTGTGATATAACTATTGTTATACAACTGAAACATTCATATATATTCTTATAAATCTCATTCTGCTGGTCACGTAGTTCTTCTCTGTGGTGTTTCTCTGACACGCCAGTTATAGCATTTGTTTTCAGTTTCTGAAACTCTGCAGCAGGGAAGTTTCTATACACTGACAACCCCGATACCAGTATGTCCAGGGTATAATGAACTCCAAAACATCCATGAGCTTATCTACTGCTGGATAGCTTTGTTTCAATACCCCTTAAAGAATAAGTGATGGTACAGGGCTTAGCTCAGAAAACAGGATTTCCTTCCCAGAGGCTCAGAAATGTCCTGGAGTCATATCTTTTCCTTGGTCCTTTGTGTGAGTCTGTGGGACTTTCCGTGAGCTTACAATTTCACACCAGTGAGTAGGTTGTGCTGACCAAGCTTCAGTCTCTGACTGCTTGTCACTGGGCTGAACTGCCACCCAAAAGTGAATTGGCAGACATCTGCCAGGGATCCGCTCATAATTGCTACCTTGCTTGATTTAACGCTGCTCACAGTTACAGTTCATCATAACACAACCATGCCATCAGCTACTCAGGCAGCTCAAAGACCAAGTCTGGGGTCAGTCAAAGGGAGTGGTGAGGTGTGACTGCAAACCTGCTTTGCTGGACTTTCCCCCCTTCCCACACCTCCCACACTTTCAGGGAGGGAAGGCTAGAGGGGAGATAACCCAGATGGCTGCCTTTAATTTCCCTGAGGTCTGAAGTCATTCTCCCAATGAGTATGTCTGGGCACGTGTCCTGAGGAGATAATACTGCTACAGCCATTGTGGTGTGGGTTATATAATGCTGAACTCCAGAGTTTTCACCCTGCGCACTTCTCTCAGGGGCTGCCAGAGGAGAAAACAAACCAGCCATTCTGCATGTCGCTCCTGCACTTAGGCACTCGGGCATCTGTGTCGCTGAACACATTCCATGCTAGGAAAGCACCTCTCGATTATTCAGAATTAATATTTTTGAATTAGTAACTATGAATAATAACTTATTTTTACTGAAGAAATAAAAAAGCCAAATTAAAAATACGTGTCCGATTTAAAGAACCCCACAAAACCTAAAAAGCATCCTTGTGAGGTCTATTTACATGTTTGGAGGCAATTCTGAGGCAAGCATCTAAATTTAGTCAAGTGATTCAAGAGTTACATTATCCTACATGATACCAGCACTAACTTGTCTGGCCGACAGCCGAAGCTGCAGGGCCAGATTGTGAGCAGCTAGAAGGAAGATTTACTTGTCTTAAGGAAAGCAAAGCTAGTTGCTTTTATTCTTTTACATGTATATTATATGACTAAAATATGTAGAGAAAGAACATAGGATATAACTAATAGCAAATGCTCTTAATTTCTGACCCGCTAACATCCAAGTATTTTAAATGCTCTGCAAACACGGGTGCATTTAGTTGCAAACTTCATGTAAGGCAAGTAGGGTGCTTGTACAAATAAGTACTCTATAGCACAGCAAAATGAAGAGACTTGCCCAGAATTTCTGAATAAGTGTACGTATGTTCTCTAAAACAGTGGAAGGGTCTTCCAAAAACTTAAGTTCTTTAGAAGTCAAAGATGTCTCCAGAAATGTTTAGTCATAGCAGAAACTTCCTAAGTGACAAGTCATTTGTGCCTGTCTTCTGACCTAAGCTTCCTCCTTATAAATTAGTATCTTGTGTGGAATTACGGACTGCTGAATTAGCTCGTTCTGATCAACAAAACACTCTTGAAATTTGCAAGGCTTTTTGAAATCTTCTCCCATTCACTTCAGCTGTAATCAGGTTTTTCAGCCTGAGTTACTGAAAGTCTCAGTTCAGATGTTAGGTCTAGCCCTGCATCAACAAATCCTTTCAAAAGCAGACAGAAAAGACTTTCCTTTACACAACCCTAGTCTTTCTGGTGAGATGGTTCTGGAGTATCAGCGTTGGGAAGTGGCTGCAGCAGTCCTGGCATTTCTGTAAAAGTGTGGATGATGCTGGGAAGACCTGGACATGCTGCAGAGCTAGCTCCCAGGCTCTGGAGTGACTTAAGTGCAGAGCGGGCTTTGCGGCAGGCTGCTGTGCCCACTGAGACAAGCCATTAGTATTTCTAATTCCAGGACACTTCTCCCAGACCCTAGGTACCTTACCCTTTTACATTATTAATTTCTGTCTCAGCTTTGGACACTTTCACATACCGGAGACTATGCTGTTTTGTAATTGCTTTATTAAAAGTGCAGATGAAAATCAGTTAGAGCTGCACTACTGGTAGCAAATGAATTTCTCTTTGAAGCTATTACATTTACCAACCCCAAATTATCCTTATCCCAGCTGGAGTGATGCCTCAGTCAGTAATTCACCTTTGTGTGAATAAGTCAGACGAAAAAGAACCTAATTGGCCTTTGTTGTAATTTTTATTGCTGTATTTCCAGTGGATCTTTTTGCTTAACATTATGATGGAGCAACTCAGAAGCTCTGTGTGAATCAAAGTAACCACTTGGATTAACATCACTGCCACAGAAAATGGAGGTAAATCCTCAGGGTGGAGATTCAGCACTCGGCTCTTGCAGAATCTGATACAAACACTGAGAAAAGATGGTGGTTTTCCTGAATTTTTTCAATTTGGACTAGGCCAGCTGTGGCCACATCTCTGGTGTGGGATTCTGGATACCTTGGTCCAGAATAGGACTGATGAGTGCTATGAGATATCCCAAGCATGTGAACAGCAGTCTAGAAACACCTCATATACCTCACTCCGCTGGGATGTTTTCCCCATTGCTCCAGAGCTATCTGTTTTTGCTGTTCTTCATATCCAGGTGAGGTATCCAGAGGCTGCACAACCCCTCTTTTGGATGGGTTGTGGAGGCTCTTTGTATAGAGAAGGCTGTTTGGCTGTGGGGAAGCTAAGAAATGCTGTCCTCAGCCACTAGCAGTGCAGAAGGCAGCTCTATTCTTCCATGTGGGTATGGTGAGGTGTAGCTCTCAGTTCCCTATGGTGCTCACTGGTGCTAGCTGCAGAAAACATGGAGAGGCTTAAATTTCCAGTGAGTGCTCAGGATACTTGGTACTTTAGGCACCGTTAGAAACTTGAAGGTTCGATTGCTAATACGGGACTTTTCAGGCACATGCTCCTTTTTTACTTGCAGAGATGAGAATCATTTAGAGAGCGAGAAGTGCAAAAGGGAGGAGGCTGCAGTTCAGAGATGCTACATACCACAGCCTGTTCAAAGCCATGCTCTACCAACAGCACACCAAAAGTCTTCAGAGGTGCTTGGAGCTTGCAGGGTCTGGGTCACACTGAGACAGGGAACAGGTACAGGAGACACCACATCACCCTTTTTATTAGTTGCACGACTTTGACTTCAGTGGCAAAACATCTCATTCACAGAACAGGACAGTTGTTGAAGGAACAAAAAGGGGGCCAAAATGCCTAGTATCTTGCCTTCAACTGAGCAACCAACTAATCAGTTTGCTTCCTTTGGAAGGAACCACACACTGCTGGCAAGTCTCCCCACACACAGAGTGAAGCAGACCATCAGTAGCTCTGTTGTGTGCAGCACTGATAGGAGAAGGGATTGCAATATGGAAGTGGACCTGTCTGAGCTGTCCAAGAAAAATCACCCTTTGGGGAGATTTAGTATATAAGACTCTGAACAAAGGTAGTCAGGATTTGGGTGAAGATTTCCATTTCACTGGAATGTAGTAATTTCAATATAATTTTATTCATTTCTTAAATGTGTTACATTCTGTTGTTCTTCGTGTTTTTCAGTTTAGATCAGCTCTCACAGTGAGTTTATTCTCAAAATGATAGCATTATGTGACCCATGGCTACTAATTTCCATATCTAATTTTTCAGTTTGCATCTAAGTAAATTGGCTTTCTTTCTGCATAATCTCATCATATACATTTCATCATAATCAGCACTCTTGGCCTGTCTGATCTTTGGAGCCCTCTGGGCTATGACAGTTAAGATACACCAACTCCTGGCACGCCAGAGAGCCATGTAGCTAACATCTAATTTGCCTGGTTTTGACTTCTCAGCCCAACTCTGTGTTTAGAGTTTTCAGAGGAGACACTCTTTGGAACAATCTCAGAGTCATCCTTGTAACATCCTAGCAACCCATTTTAACCACTCCACCACTGTACTCCTATGATTTCCTGCTATCACTTAGCTTAATGTGGCATTTTAAAATCATAGTTTGCTTATCTGCCAATATGATTGTGTGAAATATTATTTTGCAAAATGCCAAAGTCATGTGGTTTGCAAGAACCTGAAACTAGGATGCTTATTTAGGTACTTAGCTTCAGGTATTGGCATTTGTCTTAACATACAAAGCTTTTAATTCCTTGACAGCAATTCTTCTCTTCATATAACGAATCTAAAGAGCAGAGAGAGCAGCCCCGGACCTTACTCTTATTAAGGCCCTGTTTGAAAGACCTTACTTGTATTTTTATGTCACCTGTGATAGGGGTGCACATTACCCTGCCTAAATATTGACATTAGGAGGAGGGAACAGGAGGTGCTGGGTGCATCCAGCTCCTTTTCATCCTTTCATCTGTCCCAAAACTACTCTGACTTTGGGGAAGGAGGAGCAGATGTGTGAGCATTTCTGAATGACCGCTTTACTCCAAGCTGCAGAATAACAAGTCAGGTAGAGGATATAAGGAGGTTTTGCACTGCAGAGAGTATAAATTGCAAGTGTTGGAACTCCTCCCTTTATGCAAAGATGGGCAGGAACCAAAATCATAAAAGCAACATGGGTTTCACCCCATTTTCAATAGCCTGCACCTCTTCTGGCTCCACAAGTTCCCATTCACCTGAATAGTGAATCACTGGAAAGGGGTTACTACTGGAATCACCTTTGTCTCTTGAAAAACCCTCACATTTCAAGCACAAGGGTTTTTTTCAGAATCACTGGGGAAGTTACCACTGGCATAAGATCTCAGGGAATTTCCATTTTTCTTACAACAGAGGGAGGGTTTATCAGTTTTCTCCTCCCATGTGAGACCTATTCCTTGAGCACATGAAGGCCTTGACCAATAACAGCTAGAGCTGAGGCTTCCTGGGGTGTCTGATCAGGGACAGGGTCTCACTGGGCTTCCTGTGTTCACTCATGGAGAAAGACAGACACCTTTAGAAAATGCATTAGACTCAGTCCATCACTCATGACTAACCCTATGAAGATATAAGGGTTACTACTTACCCTTCTGATCAACTCAAACACTTGCCTACAGCTAGGTGAGATGAATCCAGATCAAAGACATTATTCAGGTAGAAACCACAAAACTCACTCCAGATGTCCAACTGAAACTAGGATCTTTTGACTCTTGTCTTGGCAGTGACAATAGAGATTCTCGCAAATAGTTCTTCAGCTGCACCTGTGCTTGGGTGTTTTCGATCTCTGGTGAGACCAATATAAATCCACTAACTCTACTGGATAAATGACTTTGCAGAAGCCCAAGTCTCTCTCTATATCAGTTAGGTATAGTATAAGTAATAGAAACATAACAGTAATCCTCTAGGTGATACATGAGGCAAAGGAGAACCCAATCCATTTCTCTCCTACTCCTGGCAGTTTTGCAGAGGTGCATCAAAGTCACAGGTGTTTACTTTTGTAATGAAATGAAGTGTTTGGGACACAGAAGACACAAAGCAGCAGGTCTGTCCCCTCAGATGGTAGCAGTCTTACCAAATAAGTTTCATAACAGAGTTGCCCTCCTTTAGTCCAGCAGAAAATAGTTTTTTGGCACGCTGCTCCACTTAACTTTCTGAGGCCATCTGAGTCGTATTGTACTTGTGATTACATGTGAGAAGATGCACACAATTAAATGGTGGAGAACAAAAATAAAGGTTGTCTTGTTTCCTCCTGTGATGCACTAATATTTATATGAAAGGCTTCCAGTTCAGTGCTCAGTATATTTCCACGATCTGCACATCTGTATTTGAAAGAGTAACTTGAAGAAGACATCCTGTTGTACCTAAAATAGACTGGACGACCAAGGGGATGTGTCATGAAATGACACTTGGTAAAAACCATTCTCTTTTCCACAGCCCGGTTCCCTGCCGTGTCCTTCATGCCAGTTATTGATCAGATCTTCACTCGATGCAAAAAGCCTCTCTTTGAGCCCATGCTTTAAATGTAATAATAAAGTAGGTCATTGATTAACTGGAGGTATGACAGATAACTCCTTCAGTCAGGTCCTGACGCACTGTAAATCTTGAGGGAGGAGAGCACGGGATGAATCAGTGATGTGGAAAGAAATAAAGCCCACAGGTTTTAGTCTTTTGGGAGGTCTTCTCTCAGCAACACAGTTAATAGTTTTACCCTCAGCAAGTTGACGGCTGTGCAAATTTACAAGAGAAGTTTCTTGGATTTCCAAAAGAAAAGAAAAAGATGAAATAAATGTGTAAGATTAAATCCACTTACCCAACTGCAGTACCTAGGGGATTTTTTACTTTGCAGGCAACTAACTTATATGGGCTACTCCTACTCATTGTTCTCTACATTTAGCTATAATATATATAATTAAGCACTGTATAATTAAGCAGTTTTACGTGCATTGGTTTCCACTGCACTGTCTTCTGGCAGCACATCCTTAAGAGTCCTTATCCCCAGGTCCGCTCCATGGCTGCCCACTCTGCCCTGGCCTCCGAGCAAAGCAGATGGCAGCAGGCGAGCACGTGCATCGGCACACTCTGGAGAAGCCTCGGGGTTGCTCAGCCCCAGCAGTGCTGCGCAGGACAGTCCTGTAAGCAGTTCTGCCATCCTAGGCACCTCTCCGTCCCAATCTACCCATTGCCCACAAGCAGCACAAACATCTTCTTACTCTGTTTTCCCGTGCCCTTGCACTTTCCCAGCAAGCACTGCAGCACACACAAGCCTTTCATGAGCTGGTTTGCACCATTAGCAACATCTAAGGAAGGACAGTGCTTATACCGCACAGCAATTCCCCGTCAGACTCTCACTGGGAAAAGAACAGAGAGGTGGCTTTGACTGAGCCAGAGCTAGCCTTATCCTGCCCATGCTTAGTAGCCAGTATTCCCTCTTCCCCAACCCCCACTGGATTTTTTTTGCTCCAAAACTGCTCACCCTGTGCCATGACTAGCATTGCTAGACGTCAGGTCTGCTCATCAATCAGTTCAGAGAGCAGAACAGTGCTGGCTCAGCACTATGCTCTCTGACACCCAGCAGCTTTTACACACTCGTGTTTGATGCATTTTTTTTCCCAAGCATGTAAAATCCGCAATTTCTACCGCTGCCCCCTCCCCGCCTCCCACTTTCCCACTCAGTAAAAGCTAGGTCAGCCACTTGCATAATTTTTTTTCAGCCACTAGCACTGCCCACAGTCATTCTACATAACCCTACTGGTGTGCAAAAAGGGAAATGAAATGACTGGCATTTATTCAGCGGGTTTTGATTTACGGCTATGCTCTATGGACCCCGTCATCACCCGTGCATCTCTAGCCTTTTTGCCTCTCATCTCCACATCTCCGGTGCCCTGACAACCCCAGCCCCCCACTCTCTCTGCCTGTAGCTGCACTAGCCTGAGCTAAGCAGTGGCTACTCTCAGAGCTTTAGCGGGGGAAAATTACGCATGCGAATTAACTCGGGTAGCATCGACTGGTTTTAAGTCAAATCTATGCCATTTATTTTTTATCAGAATTACACATATGTATATGCACACGGTCAACAAATACACATACAGACCCATAACATACTGTCCGATGTTTTACTGCCCTGCATTTTGTACAATCATATTTGTTCAAAAACACTTGGAAGTGAAACTGAATGTTTCCAGAGCCTAAGGGTCACTGTCAACCAGCAAGCTTAGTTTGATTCTGTCAGGCTTCATTTTCACTTTTAGAAAATTTATTTGACTTCGTATCAAACAAGTAGGAAAATTAATGGGTGCTGAAAAATAATTTAATGTATTTGTGTTTGTTAAAAGTTATTTTACATAACAAATTAATGAAAAACTTCAGCACAATCATTTTCTCCAGAGCTTGCTTGCTTCATTCTTTTCTTTCCTTCTTCCGTTCATTCTCTTCCTCACTTTCTCTCTCTCTCTTACTTTTTTATTTGAAATATCAGCATTTCTACCTGATCTTGGCATCCAATTTATCAAAGCCGGAAAATGTAGCAGTAGGTCTGTGTAGTAGAGCTGAATGTTTGATACCATCAGCAACTCTTAGCTAACGATTACCTAAATGCTACGGGCATGAAAATGATGCTCTAGATTACATCAAATGAAGCATCATACTGGAAAATGACCAAGATTACTCAGCAGTCTCATCTTCCAAAATCTGCCTGTTGCTAGAACAGAAAAAGCCTTTACTAGTCACTTTTCCAGCAAAGGCACAGAATACAAGGATACAGAATGACTGGGTATTTCCTTAGCTGAATTCATCCACTGTCTATTTAGACAGAAAGTGCATTCAGGAGCGACTAAAATCAGAAAAACATTACAGGAACTATAGAGAATTTTAAGAGTAAGCATCCTAAACTTGGATTAAGCCTTCCTGAGGACTTGCAATGTTATCCCGTTACCCAGCCGCAGGGGCTGGAATTTCCTCGTTCAGAGTCCTGTGTGTTCTCAAGGGAACTGGGGTACCTGAATACTTTTTCAGATCCCCATTCAATGGCTGTGTAGCTGAAATGAGGAGCAGTCCCATCCCCAAGATACACCCATCCCACCCTTCTAGGCAGCCTGATGGAAAGTCAGCAGAGACTGCCAGAGCTCTCAGGAGCTTCTACTGCCTGGGCAGCTGAGATGCTGAGCAGGAACAGTGGCTTGTTCATGCGGCCCAAGGGTTTGCTCTTTAAATGCACCTGAAGGCATGTAAGGGCAGAAAGAAGGTAAATACACCTGTGGCTTTCTCTCTTGTAGGCCTACTCACTCGATTACCCACAAGGTCTTCATCTCTGTAGGTCTGGCTGGAAGTTTTAAAAGTGTGAGTCCATGAACTTGTGGTTTCTCCTGGGAGAACTTGTGGTAAAAGACAAGGAAATTCCATGGATCTCCTCCAGGCTCTGATAGCCTTTGCTGGAAGACAGATCCTCCCTCAAAGGTAACTCAAGAATTATTGTTTGTTATGTCATCTGCTTGCAGCTAAATATTAAATCATTTTTGACAAATCCTTTGTTCTGAACCTCTTGTATGGTTACCAAAGTGGATTTCCCCTATTCATAGCATGTGTGGAAATAAAGTTGCCCAAAATTACAGAAAATGTGAATTTCAGTAGCTGATAGAAAGCATAAGGAAATGGAGAATTTGCATCATTTTTGAGAACTTAAACTAGTGTTCATTGACCCACTTTAATCGTAAGGAATGCTGAAGAAAGAGCAATATATCAGAAGACTGAGTGTTGCTTCCAGCAACATTTGATAACGAGTTTACTAAAATAGACACTACTTTACATTTTTTTATAAAATACAACTTAAAATATGCAAAGCACATTGAATACTGACTTTCTGTGGAAAGACTACATGCTGAGTGTGTATTCTAAAAAGTTGTGTGTGTACATAAGTGCATATTGCATATATACCTACAATAATGAGTTTTTCTGCAGAAAATGTTTTCCATTCTCCACTGTTTATAGTCAAAAACCATCAATGTCCCACAAGATTTGACTTTGAATAAAATATATGAAATTGTGCTGCTACTGAACAGTATTGAGTGAACATGGTTGAAGAAAAGTATTTCTGATTTTCTTTGTGCGCGTTTTTTGCAACAGGCTAACTATTATTAACAGATATGTTCCTAACTGATCTTATTGACAAACGGGATTAAATCTTTGGGCTGTGTGAGAAGAGTTGGCAACCCTGATTGCCCAGTGAGGAAACAGCATTGATGCCTGGTAAATGTGGCTTTGGGTTTATCCTTGTGGTTGTACTTAAAGACTGGAAGCCCAAATCCAGCATTAAGGTACCTATGACACTTGCAAAACACTTTGCCCTCAGAGCTTTCTGTAAAAGCCTCAAGGGGCTTACACTCTTCTCCAAGGTGTGGCTAAGGTTACCTGTCCTAATGACACTAGTTCACTGGATTCAACAGGGCTCACAGATCTGATGTTTTCTCATCCAGCCAAAGGGCTCAATCCAGTAGACAATTTCCAGCTATGGTTAATG
>JAVSBS010027317.1:0-14220 GCA_033124195.1 Coracias cyanogaster | reverse complement strand
CAGGGCTCACAGATCTGATGTTTTCTCATCCAGCCAAAGGGCTCAATCCAGTAGACAATTTCCAGCTATGGTTAATGCCTTATAAAAATTGGCATAGCCAGCAGCACTGGCAAGTGTACTTTCTTTTACTCTGTGTATAGGAATTTATAGATAATTCACAGAATTAAAAAAATAAGCAAGTTTTTACTAAGACTAGCAGCAGATAGCAATAGCAAATGAAATACTAGGTGGGTGTTACAGAGCCAACTTACTTGGGAAAGGAATTAGTTAGTAAACCAAAACATAATAGTTAAGAGTAAATCCAGGAAACATCCTCACCTTGAGAATAATGAGAGAACGAATTCAGAACGCATTTGCCAAGCTATTGGGAAAGCGGGAAACAAGAGTCTGCAGCCTAAAATAAGAGGTTAAGCTATTTCTATTTACACAGATTTTAACATATCTGATAGAACCAGGGCCTCTGTTTGGTAACTAGATTAGCTGATGTGAATCTGGCTGCATCTGTGTGGCATCACTGTAAGGAGCGGGATCCAAGTGCATGACTAATCGTGGCAGTGTATTTGGTTTCCAGGCTGGGCTGTGAGCTGGTCAGTCAGCCAAGTAGCCGTGCACGTATATGCCCATGAGCAATCCTAGTCCGTTCACTAGATTGTAAATGAGGCCATGTTACTTGTGAAGTTTACCTAATCTTTAGCAAAACTAAAGAAAAAAAAATACTAGGGCTCCCAAAATTAATATGAGGAGTGAAAAATGCTTTCCTTATGTAGCTGGACAAATCAGAGTATGCTGGGTAATTATTTATCATACAGGGAATGACAGGCTGGAAGAACTAGATGATCTTTAAGGTCCCTTCCAACCCAAACCATTCTATGATTTTGTGAAAATGAATTCTCTTTCAGAGCAAAATGGAACATAGAGTAAACAACTTTTACATGGAAATTAGGAAAAGTTGAAGAGGAGGAAGCAGGAATAACTTACAAATAATCCTTACGAATGCTCATCTGCTTTGCATTCAGTGTCTTTTGATAAGATACCACAATTAAAAAGCCCTTCAGAACAAAATTGACACTATTTTGCTTATTACACAGTTGATGTCAGTTAAATAACTTCTTATTGCCCACTTGAAATTTTGAGTGATGGAAACCATCAAAATTGGAAGAGAGAAAAAAGAAACTCCTCATGTTTCAATCAAGTAATCAGAAATCCACATGAAAAGCAGAAGTTGCTCGGTTGTTTGTCAGTGTAATACAACCATGTAAATTATTTTATTTACAACCTGAGGCTTTCCTAACAGCTTTTCATATTTGTATTAGCTTTGCTTAATGAAAATACTGAAATAGAGGGATTTTTTTTTTTTTTTAACCTCACATGTTGAGCTGAGAACACCTACAATATTTTAGGAAAGCTGGGGCTGTCATTAATGTCATCTAGACAAAAAGCAGGAGGATGGCATTATTTTGTTACTGTGAAATGTTTCTAAATGTACCTTGTGGATTCATATAACCGTAGGATGGTATGTCTGCTGATGACTCACGCTGACTCACCCACCAAGCCAGAATTTACTGAGCCTTCTTCTATGCCCACACACAGTGATATGATTTCCAGTCTGAGTGAATTCTTTAAAATTTAATTTAGTAGGCTTTAACTACAGAGACAGATACACTTCTTCAATGGTTGCCTTAATTTGTATTTATGTCTTATTAAATGTGTGTTCAGATTACGTTTTGCAGAATCCTTTGAAATCAATTTTTAAAATAATGTGGATAAGTGCAACTGTACTTCCCAAATACGAAGGTTTGTCTGAAAACACTGCAGGTATATAGAAGCAGTGATAATTTACTGATGCTATGGACCTAAAGGCCTAACACATAATCACTGCCGTTTTGCTATGGCTTTAGCAGCAGTACATGTGGGCCTCAACTGCAGTAAGTCCCCAGGCTTAGGCAATGAATAATTAATAAAAAATAAAAACAGAATCAGGTCAATTTGTCTTTTAAGACTGAAAATCATGTATTACCCCACTGAAGTCAACAGAACTAAACAATATAAAACTAGGTGTAAAAGCAATTCTGTTCTGTCCTCTAAATCCTGAATGTGCTGGGTGAGTGGACGCTTCATCTCCTGTGGTTTCTGCTTCACTGATTTCCTTGTACTTTGGGTATAGAGTCCTTTGTTCTGCATTTGGAAAACAAAAATCCCAGACTTTAAGTCTTTAGTCACACCTTTCTGCCTGCATCATTGTTCACTCAGGGCTTTCTTGTAATTCTGTCACTAGAATTCAGAAGTTGTTGGTTTTGTGGTTTGAGTTAAATGGCTTGAAAATAGAGTATAACTTCTTTTTGTTACTTCAACTCTCAGCGGTAATTAAGATTCTGTATCTAATGGGGCGTGATACAAGGAGAACCACATAGCTATATGACAAGGTTTGAACAGAAGCTGAAATAAGTGTTTCTACCCCCAGTGTATGTTCTGCCTGTTAAATGTTCCTTCTCTGGCTCTTGCACTGCCAGTCACAGTCTACATGTTATCTGAGACCATCCATGATTTCTATCAAACAGGTATGCACTGCTGAACTCCTCTCAGATGCCCTGCAGGAGAGAGATGCCCACTTTTGAGATGCTGCACCTTTCTCTAGAGGCAGGAGAGGGCCACATACTGCAGTCCATCCTTTGCTGCAGGACATTGCAATTTCCTGTAAGTGCCATAATTACCAAATATATACAACAGGTTGCTTACAGCATGTTTCCCACACTGAAGAAATGAGTGCCCAAGAAATAGAGCAGCTGAGAGTAGGTTAATATCACCAAGTAATTCAGACAGCTCACTGTTGGTCTCCTTCTCTCCAGACAGAGCCACAAACCTATGAGGAGAAAAGAGTGACTACTGGATTAATTGCTCTGACATTAGCTCATTTCTAAAAGCCCTCTTTCTCAAGGGGCTCTGGTCCATCCCATTAAATAAACCTGGAAGTCATGGACACTGGAGGCTGAATGCCTCTGCTCTTTTCAATGTCTGCAAATACTGTATCCTCCTTTCTTTGCCTCCTGATTTGCAAAAAAATGTAATGATAATGTAGTAGTGACATGCTAGTAACTGGAAAAAAGTCTTTCAAGGAGTGAAAACTCCCAAACCCCATCTAGCAATGTGAATAAGCAGTTGATGGTGTTTCAGCTAACACTGGCCTATCTTAGATAAACATACATGATTGCAAAGCCTGTATCCAAAGGTCCCTCTCTAGCTGAATGAACTGGCATGGAGCTTTTCTGTATCTCTATAGCTTATACACCGCTGGCATCCAGTTTTAAGTATCCTACTGTGAGATGACAGTGCCAGCAGTGTGTTTGGCTGTGTCCATTATGCACTTACCTTTGCACTTACTACATTTGAGCTGTGGAGCCTCTCTTAATTTTTTTTTTTTTTTCCAAATACTTTATGAAAAAGCTGAGCTTGTTACCATTGAAGAGCTTTGCAAAGTAGTGCTCTCCAGTGTCTGTTATTCTTTCTTTTCCAGCTTTCAGAATTTTGCTGTTCTTATACCCTTTAGCAACAGAATGTAATATTTACATTTCTTGGATGTTTTTCTAGACATAAGACACTCACTTAGCTTATCCTGGCAGTCATACACTCTGCAGTTTCCTGTGTCACTCTTGCTTGGAGTTCCACCTATTCTTCTGCCTTCCCTGTGATAGGTTGCATCCTCAGGAGTGCTAGAGCACTGTGTAACCTCTAAAAGATTTAATCTCAGTTGGGCAACTGCTGTTGTGCAATCTCATGTGTTCAATAAATGCCCCACTGGAAAGACTTCTCTCCGCAGTGCAACACTGACTCTTGCTATTTGTTAAGAAATGCCTTGGTTTCCCAAATTTCTCCCAGGTTGTGGGTATCCTAAATGTCTACGTTCCAACTCATTTATTTGGACTTGATGCTTCTTCAGAAATAACGTACCTTGTGCTTGCCACAGTTACTTGAAATCATTGTTATTACCAGGCAAAGTTAAATAAGGAAAAAAAGATTATACTAGCAAAGCAAAGGTTAAGTTGCTGATTACAAAACGGAAACAAACTTAAACACACACAAAAAAGCACAGAAACAAGAAAATCCAATTTCAATATGTACCTTGGTCTGGCAGTCACTCACAGCTTGCCTCTGGGAGCCAAGGAGCCGGTACAGCTACACTTCAGGATGGACTTAGTAGTTTTATTGCCTGCCTCCACCTGAAGTACGAGGGACTTGCTTACTGCAAGGGAGGGTAAACCCCAGAATATTTTTTTTTTACCATCTCCCTTCCCTTGCTTCCTTCAATTTAGAGAAAATTTTAATACGTTGTAGGGTAGTTTTGATCACCTGAGCTTTTTACATTAATGCAAATGAAACCTGTTTATACTTGATTCAAACTGAATTATCTCTGATAGGCAGTGATCCTTTGACATGCTGGTTTCCAAACGTAGATTTACCTTTCTCCCTAGAAAGTCACTTGAATTCTTATAGGCAGCAGCTGAAAGAACTGGGATTGGAAAAAAGGAGGCTGAGGGGAGACTTTCTCACTCTCTAGAACTACCTGAAAGGAGGTTGTAGCGAGGTGGAGATGGGTCTCTTCTCCCAAGTAACCAGTGACAGGATGAGAAGAAATGGCCTCAAGTTGTGCTGGGGAGGTTGAGACTGGACATTAGGAAAAAAGTATTCACAGAAAGGGTTGTCAAGCCCTGGAACAGGCTGCCCAGGGAAGTTGTTGAGTCACCCTCCCTGGAGGTATTTAAAAGACGTGTAAATGTGGCACTTGGGGATGCAGTTTAGTGGTGGACTTGACAGTAGTGGGTTAACGGTTGGACTTGATGATCTTAAAGGTCTTTTTCAACCTAAATAATTCTATGATTCTATGAATTATAATTTGATTTGGGTCTGCATTTCCCAGACAGCATAACATCTATTATGAACCTTTTTTTCATGGCTTTTTAAGATTTTATAAATTACATATAATAAAACTATCAACTGTACATCAGACCCTAACCTTGCAGCTTGTGAAAAATGAATTACTTTATTCATAGGGTTCACACATGACATGTCACTAATAATGATGATCAGTTTAGGGCTGTGAGCATTTTCTAAAATAATTTTCATTCCTCTTACTTCCTCACTTTATCATATCAGAGGCTTTGCAACTATCATAGTAACTTCCAACTCTAATTCCCTTAGCCATAGTTAATTATAGATATCCCAGCAATTTCTCTCAGAGTTATTTAGTCCAGAGTTTCTTGATAGTGAGCAGGCTAATCAGAGGTCTTCTGGGGGCCCTTTCACTTTCAGAAATACTGCTTTTAAAATGTCAAGTCCTATCACCAAGACTTTGGTTTTATTTTGTTTCATTTTTGTATTGCAGAGTGTAAAATTAACAAGATTGCTCACTTCTCTGAAGCTGAACATTCACATTTAAAATCCAATGTCCTCTTGTCACTAGCTTTAGATTACCTTTTAAATTAGAAAATCTTTTCTAATCACTTGAAATACACTTATTTAGTCGGTTAACAGGTAGCCTCTTAAGTATGCTTTGCACATTTCACTGAATAACAGTTCTCCTGTTGGCAAAAAGGACCTTGGCAACACGCATATTGTAACCAGCACTCCTTTGGTGGACTGGGGGAACGACGTTCATAACATTCACGGTGTAGCGAGACAACATGCCTATGCTTATACTTTCTATTTGATAACTGCAACTACTGATTTATTTCTGTGTTTCAAAAACACCACTAGATTTTGTTCTTCCTTTGAGGGGGATCAATCCTCTCCTTCTCACCTGGCTTCTATTCTTGTCAAGATTAGTGGCGCTCAGGCTTGAGCAGAGCTGAACCCAAAGGCTGTGATCATGATGGCAGTTTCCCTCTGCTGAAACGGAGGGAGTCAGAGCACTCGGTACCTCAAAGGAAGTACACAGCATACTTAATGTTGACACTATTATTATGGTTGGCATATTTTGATCATCTCATTTTCTCTTTGATACTGATGTACAGTAAAGTGTGAACATTATCTTTAAGCTGCAATCTGATCTTACTGAGCTTTAAGTGCAGTGAAGGGCAGTGGATTTTCTCTTCAGCAACAACACGAACAGCAGGAGCTCTGGAAATTGTAGTGGCAACAGCAGCTTCTGTTGTGACAGTTCTCTCGTAGGTCACCATGGTGAGAATGTATCTGAACAGTTGTTTTTTTTTTTTTTTCGCTGTCCAGACACTAATATAATTTCTAGAAGCCAGAAGAATAGCTTATATAAATTTATACCCTTGTTATGAATAGTCTCCATGTGAATATGCTAGTAAGAAATACACACATGTTCTTTTATAAGAAGGATTTAACAACTAGACAAAGAGGGTTTTAACAATACTTTCAAAACTAAATGCAACATATTACCTTGAAACCGTTATTCTGTTGGTTCATATGTAATTGGAAAAAAAAATACCAACCACTGTTAATTTAAAAAAAAACCTTAATAAATAACATGTAACCTGGCCTACATTCTGCTTTGATTTTCCTTGTGAAGACCCATTACATGCTTATGTTTTAATATTCAAGATGTTAATTTTTGAATTGTGGATACTGCAAGACAGTGCAGGGGATGTTCTTGGAATTAGCATGCAGAAGGCTAAGCTCTTTGCTCCGAGCTCAAAATTGAATTGGCCACAGTGTGACAAAGAGTCTGACGGGGTCCGCTTTGATGGTCAGGGAGAGCACCTATTAAACCACCCCACAGAGATGCAGAAAATGAAGAATTAACTATTTTTTGAGAGGGGCTTCATTTGGAGTCAGTGTTATCCCTTTTGCCAATCGTGTTTATTAGCTTTACCTCCCAGCAAGCTGGCGTGCAGCCTGTTGATCTTACCAGATGGGTTTGCTATTGGTGACTCTCTTTAACTGAGTCACCACCAAGTCTTTCCATTAGCAAGTTCACAATCAGTCATGTTTGCAGCTCTGGCCTGCTGGGCCACTTCTTCTGGGGTTATGCACAACTGGGATGGACACCAAAGAGCACTGCTTAGACACTACGAGAGTTTAGAGAACCAAAGGCCCTTCCATTGCTGTGGGCTTACTTTTCTTGGTTTGTTTGATTTCTTGCCACCTTCCCTTTCTACATAAACTGGTATTCATCAGTTGCATAAATTACTCAACAGCTCTTGCTGCAGTTTGGTTCTTTAGGAAAAGGTTCCGTGACCTACTGGACATGCATGAAGTTTCTGTCAGAAGAGGACATTTTTTTTCCCTCAATCTTAAAAAAAGGTAAAAAATCTTCTCAATACTTGCTTTGCTCATTGTTAAGGTTTCAAGTGAAGGGCAGCCCTTCACACTGTGCACAGTTTGGTTGCTTTTTCCCCTCAGAAGGATGATGAGTCACATCCATTCCAGTTTACCAGCTTGGCTGATCTTAACAGAATGCCCTTACCAGAAACATGCTCGAATAATACAAACCACTCACATAGATCAGGCTGCTTCTGCCTGATGCGTTGCCCCATTCTAGACAGCTTCTCTTACCCGTGGGTAGATGAGAACAGCGTGTGTTACAAGCCCTTGCTCTCACTGGTGATCGCAAGCTGTTGTTCTCCTTCAAATAGGGAGAAAGAGATGATGGTGAATGGAACTGTGGGAAAGTATTTTTAAAGTGTCACTGATTTTATGAAGCAACCAACCTTTGCTGCTCTCCCAGGCAATTACTTCTCATAGTTACAGTAAGGAAGGGTAAAATGGTGAATTAACAGTAATGATTATTCCATATGAATTAGGAAAATATCACAGAGATTAAGTAGGAAGCTGTTAACTTGTCATTAGATTACTATTAGAGACATTCTTATGTAGGTGAAAGGAAAAGGTAGCAATGGAATTGCATTGTCAGTAATATATTTCAGTTAACAGCTGCTTATTTCAATGATAATCTCTTCAGTATTTTTTTGCTTCTTGAATCTCATGCTTATTTTTGAATTTGCATTAGAATGGTCTGTTCTGTATAACATTGTATCTATACAGCACTTGAAAGATGTTTGAAAATTTAAGCTCTCTTAAAACACTTCAGTCAAAAGGTAGAAAAAGTAATCTAAGGTCCAAATAGTCAGTGAAGAACAAACCAGGGCAGTAATAGCAGTGAAGAGACATTAGGGATGATGAGTGAGAGTAGTCTAAGTAAAAATTGGCATTCTAACATCAAAGTTAAATGTTTAGCAAGATTTTAGACTGCAAAAGTGGACATCTCAGCAAGAAGTTAACAGAACTAATGCTTCTAGCCTATCTCCCATGCTACGTACTTTGACTTCTGAGCTTCCTGGGAGCACAGAGGAGAAGTGTGAACGCACGCTCAGAAGTGATTGGGTTACCAAGGCAAATGATTGCTTATCAGCTAGGATGCTATAGCAGTGTAGAGTAGCTTAAACCAACACATTTTACTTCAGCAGCTGGACGAGCTGGGAGCATACACACAGGCAGTTATTACAGCTTGTCTGTGGAGTAGTAACTTATTAAGCTGTGCTAAGTCATGGCTTAATTACAAACTGGCTTGACAGCTTGTTGCTGTCTGTCCCTACCCAATTTAACAACGTGAACAAAGCTCAAATGAAGGCAACAAAAATAATCACAGCACATCAAGCCCTTCAGTTTGTTACACCTCAAAGCCAGCTCATGGCCGCCTGTGTGGAGCTCCGAATAAGTACTTCCACACTGCCAATTAAAGTGCCTGTGTGGAGGCACTTAACCTGTTGCCCAGCCATGCTTAAGATTGTTTGTCATTCTAACGCTGCAAATGCATGCAGCATTTCATATTATGCTGTGATATGCTAGAATATTCTGTCCCTCTTTGTTACCTTTTTGAAGCGATAAGCTCCCAGCTGCTAGAGGAAATTTCTGGTATTAATCCCCAAAGGTCTTGCTTTTATACTCTTGAAGCTGACTACATTTCTATTTCTCCACCAGTTTAATTGTGTATGGGTTCCTAGTTCACCTTACTGTTGGTACCTCCAACCCTGGGTCATTTACAAGTTTATTTCCCACCATCTTCTTGTGTTAGTGTCATTAAGGAAATATCTAATAGGTTTAAGCCCAAAACTGATCTTGGAATGGAGGGAAAAAAGAGAACAGCCTGTGCTCTGATACCTGACCTCTGATGAGTAGATTTTGCTTTATGCTCTACAGATAGTCCCTCACCTCCATTAATCTCTGGCGTTGCTCTACTAGTTCTTATAATCTTCTCCTTTTTCTAGAAGATGAATGATGTTATCAAAGATATTAGGTTAATCTGGTACGGTCCACCTTTTGTAAACCAACATTACTCTTTCTCATTTCCTCCTACACTAAAGAGCTTACTATGTGACAAATGATTCCATTTGACACCATTTTCTGACTTCTGGAATGGGCGTTATCTGTTCTTTCTGCCCAGAGGCTGCAGGCTGTGTTTTATTTTCATCTTATATGTGATATTATCAATTTCCCTTCCCTCCTATTAGCCATCCTGCCCTCTAACCCTGTGTTCAGAATCATCATCTTTACTGAAAATTGAGAAAAAATATGCATTTAGTTTTAGAATCAGACATAGACTATCTCTAAAGCCCACTCCACCCTCACCGAAAAGCAACATCACTTCTTTCTTAAAATATTATGTCACGGCTGGATAACATACTGCTGGTTTTCCAGTTATCACATGCAAAGTCTAAATTAACCTGATTTTCCAGATAAATTCTTCCTTGTTTCTCACATTTATTGATGTTTAAGATCTTTCCTGAATCAGACCTTTTATTCTGTTTTGTCATATGCTCTCTGCTTATAATTCTTACCTCTCGATGCCACTTCTTTTCCCCTTGTGCCTTGAAACCTCTACTTGTAAACCTTTTTGTCCTGTGTGAGATTCAGAATCCCAATGGAATTAGCAAGTTTGGTTATAAGATACCTGAGGCATTTTCCACACTGAAATTTCTACAAGCTGATCTTATTGCCAGGTCCTTTCATTCATCACAGTGTGCCTTTCTAAAATTGACAATGTTCTTCTTTCTTTGACCCCTACCTTTCATCGCACAAGTTGTGATCACCTCCTCCAGGGTTATTATCTACAGTCAGGCCTCCCAGGGCATATTCTTGAACCATCCAAAAGCTTTACTTCTTACAGGCTCAGCGACAGTTTGGAGGAGGCATTCACTGACTACCACAGTCCAGAATGTCTGGCTCCAACTATGATGGCCCCATGCATGTACTCCCCAGACTTTAATGGGAAATTCAAAATCTCACTGACTGGTTCCTTGTACCCAGGCAGTACCGTCTCTTTAATAATACGAGTATTCTAGCTACCTCCAAAACTTCCACCCTGGCGTCTGCAAAGATCTCACAGCCCTCTCAATACACTCTGTAACCATCTTTTCCAAAATTAAATTGGAAAAAAAATCTGAGCTGGTTTATCCCCTATCCTTTATTTGCAGAACATTGCTTCCTTAACATGGAATGTTACTACCCATCTTTATTTTTACTTCTTTATTTCTTCAGCTGCAAATCCCCTCTAATCCACATGTTCCAGTTAGGAACTCTGCAAGTTTTCTTTTACCACAAGGCGGGTGTCCTGAACTATTTTGTAAAATTCTGCCATTTTTTTTTCCACAAAATGCTGGAAATAGTATACCCACTTTTCAGCTATTTCATTTTGACACAGTAACCAGACTTGGTTTTTGCCTTTGCATCTGTGCCTTTTTCTTTGCTACCTATCCCACATTCTTCCTATTCCCCACTGCTGTATTGGCACTTAATCTTCCTCTTGTTGAGCAAAGGCAAGGCGAAATATTACATGAAACTTTCCAAAGTTTCTCTACTCATTTCTTAATATGAAGATGACCTTATTATCTGTAGTGATTTCCTTCCTTTCTTCACAGATGGTGTAATCTAGAAGGGGTACGCAGGGAAGTGGTGAAGAACTACTGTTGTTTAGTGAATTAATTTCTATGGGAAGTTTCTCAGCTGAAGAAAGAGCTTGTTTGCTTGGCAGATAAAAAAACCTCATGTACCACGAATATTCTCAGTGTCTGAGAATGCTTTCTTGTGAAACTAGAGCCATTGCCACTTGTGCTTAAACCAGTGTGAAGGCCAGTTAAAACACCAGATGGATACGGCCTTCAGATGAAAAGCTAACTTTTTCAAAAACAGAGGTAAACGCTGACATAATGAAGTGAAAATGCTGTCAGATCGAGTAGCTTCCCAAAGTTACTGATATTTTGTCAAGACCTGTTTTACAGATCATTCATTTGAACATGAAACAAACCTAATTATTGACAACAGCTACTCTTAAAAGGATAAATCTGTTCGACAATAACAACAGAACATTAACAAATGGGAATGTTACAAAATCCGTATGGTAAGAACTCACTTTCATGCCTCTTAAGTGCAGTATCAAAGTTGTTTGCAAATTGTACAGTCTCCCACTTATTGGTTAACATTTCTACAGTTCATAGTTATTTTCGTCACCACTAAGCATTGGACGGACATTGCTCGTATTAAAAAATGCTCACGCTTTCAGGCATGCACACATGACTGTCGATCCAGCACACATGTATTCTCACAAACAAATATCCCGCCTTAGGAATCTTACACAAAGCTTAACCGGGGCCAGCCACGAAAAGGCACAAAATCCCTAGATTAGCCATTAACTCCACATTGCCACATACAACCATTATTTCACCTACTTATTACTTCACCCACCGCCCCTGCTGCCTGTCACTGTGCTACTTGCCTCTTGCCACACACACCTCTTGCAAAACGCCAGCGGTTAGTTTTAGCCCACAGAAACCAGCCAGATAGGCACATTTTCCAGTGATTAGGAATGTGCTGTTTACGCTGGGTTAAGGACCCATGTGCATGGTGTAGATTTTTAGTTAATCTCTAACATTTAAGCAGGTCATGTTTGAGAAGCAATAGGGGATGTGATTTATTACATTAGAAATAATGTAGGGTTGTATTTATTATTTTGGGAAGTCAGTTCAGTAAAGGTTGTACTGGTAGTGAGGTGGTAAGGATGTATTTTATTTTTTCTAAATTGGTTATAAAGTGATACATGCAGTTAGAGCTGGAGGTGCAATGAAGGGGTAGGAACAAAAGCATCAAACCTAGAAGCAAGGAGAAAGGCAGTGTCAGAAGGTTTGAATGACAATTAAAAGACTAACTTGTGATTTCCTTCAGTATTTCTGTACATTTGTGGTTTAGTAGTCACTGTGGCCGCCACAATAAACTGGATGGAAGAGTCAGCAGCTGGGTAGACCTTGGTCACACCGAGCAAAGTTATCTAATGGTACCTATGGTATCTCTCTGGCAGGAACCCAAGAAGCAAAGTAGAAGGCATAGAGACCTGATAAAATTACAGCCCAGTTCTGTACCTGCTGAAGTCTGTACAAGATTTACCATTAAAGAGTGACAGGCTGGCAAAAACATTCCTGGTGAATCACTTGAAATAACAATGTTTTTCCAACGTCCAAGAAGTATCTAGGCTGAATGAATTTTACATTCATCAACCCAAAGATACAGCATTTTTTAGCCAGGTTTGTCATCACTTTAATAATACATGAGTTGTGTTTAAATGACCATGAGATATAAGCCTGAGGAAAGGCAAGAAAAAAAAAAATCCCTAGCTAGATATATAAAAGTATCTTGAGTCCTAGATCATGTGGACACTGCAAAGTTAACTAGGTTGATTGGCAGCTGGGTCTGGGCACTCAATTTAGCTTGTCTGTGAGAAAGTTTTCTATGACAGAAGGCTAACCGCAGTCTCAGTGTTCCGGCCATTTCTGGGCTTGCTCACAAGCGTACGTGCTGAGACAATCTAGTTTTCACCCCCAATCAACTCTATCACCTGGTAGAGAGCTGTGGAAAGCAGCACTGTCGGCCACACTGGAGTGACCTCTCCCATCTTCTCCTTGCGGAGTAGATGCACTTTGTACCTACAGAAAGCAAAGCTTCAGCTCTTAGAGCTGCAGTTTCATCAGTGATCTGAGCTCAGAGAGCCTCCAGAGCTCTGTGTAAGGGTTTTCTAATGTGAGTGGCGGTGCTGATGACCTTAAAGCTAAAAGCTGCACAGCATTTTCTGTACTGTAGGCATGATCCTGGAGAGCCTGGAAAGCCATTCCCATAGTGTGCCTATGTGGAAGCCTGGGAAAGAATGCCAGCTCCAGAAGGAAAGTTCCTGTCTTTCTTGAGGACAGCTACTTCGCTAACACTCTGGAAAAAGACAGATGGATAAATAAAAATGCTCCACAGTGTGTTTTGATCTATGATCTCCAGTCCTGTCCATTCACACTGATAGATGTAGCGTGTGGGGCGGAAACATGCCAACACAAGGAGACAGGTGCATCAGTAGATTATGGTGTGGGAACCTGTATGCTGTTCATACGGATGGCACGTTAAGCTTCAGGCACTTGGGACTGTAAGGGCAAGGACATAATTTCTACCCCATTTAGCTTGTGAGGAAAGACTGCAGTGTCCAAGCGTGTCTAGCTACAGCGTCAGACGCGGCGTACAGGGCTGCAGAGCACGGCAGGAGTTGGGTCGCTCTCCAGAGGGATGCAGCCCAGGTGGCCGCAGCGCGCTGGGCACAGCCAGGGCCTGGGCGGCCTCGGGCAGATCCTCACGTTCCTTCCTCAACAGACGCTTTTGTTGAGGGCCTAGAATCCCACGGGCAGGCGAGCCCGGGCAGGGGGCTAAGCCGCGGCCCCCAGGGGGAGGCTCTCGCTGCAGCGGGGGGGGTCGGGACCGACGGCCGAAAGCAGCCGCCCCGTCCTGCACCGGCGGGCCTCCCCGCAGCGGCCGTGACTTCCCAGAGGCCGCGTCGGCGGCGGCCGCGGTGCCGCTCCCGGTTCTGTCTCCCCGGGTCGTGCGGCGGGAAGGGCCGCCCCGAGAAGCCTCCCCCGGGGGGATTGTGGGGTAATGCGGGGCCCCGCCGGCGGGAGCGAGCGCCGGGAGCCGAGACTCCTCCGGCCGCCGCCTCTCCTGGGGCAACACCGCGCGCGCCGCTCCGGGCGCGAGGGGCTCAGCCCCGCCCTCCCGCCGCCGCGGGGGACCGGCCCCGCGCTCCCCGATTGGCTGGCGGTGACGTAATCGCGCGCACATCCGGGTTACTCCCGGCTGCCGCCCCCTCCCCCCCCAACAACGGGCCGCGGGGCGTGCCGCGCGCCTCCCCCGCCCCGCCCCGCGGCCAATCGCCGCGCGGAGCGGCGCGCGGGCCGGGAGGCG
>JAVSBS010027316.1:0-10456 GCA_033124195.1 Coracias cyanogaster | reverse complement strand
GCGCCGCCAATCCGAGGAGGTGGGGCGGGGCCGAGCCGTACCACGCGCGGAGGGGCGCCCCCCTGCGACCTTCAGGAGCCGCGCCGAGGGCAGCGCCCCCGCCCCCCCCCACCTGCGGCCGGGCCGTGGCGCGGCCCGAAAGGAGTCCCCGCCCGCGGAGGGGCCTCGGGCCGTGCTGCGGCTCCCCCGCCGCCGCCCCGGGCCCGGGTCCGGGGGCGGCTGCACGGGCCCGGTCAGCGGAGAGGCCCCGAGGAGGAGCGGGGAGACTGGAGGGAGGGGGAGGGGAGGCGGAGGAATTCCTGGGGCTGCGCTGGGTGCGGAGGCTGGAGGCGCGCGGAGGGAGATGTAAACAAACCCTGAGCCGAAAGAAGTCCGTCCTTAAAGGCGCCGCGTCGCTTTTCGCAGGGGCGGTGCGGAGCTGCGCAGCCGGGGCCGCCTGTGCCCGCGGGGGAGGGGGGAGAGCCGGGGGGTGGGGTGGGGGCAGCGGAGCGGCCCTGGCCCTGCCGCCCCCCGCAGCGGCCATGTCACCCTGGCACCCCCCACGGTCCCCGGGACCCACGGCTGGGGGCGGGGCGGGGCTGAGGGGGAGCCATGGCGGGGGGCGGCCCGTGGCCGGGGCAGACAGCCGGGGGGCTGCTGGGGGCACGCACGGCTTCGGGGGGTCTGCGGCGGGGGCGGCACAGAGAGGCCACCACGGGGGACACCCGCCCCGAGGAGCCCCGGACAGGGTGGGCCGGTTCCCGGGGGACCCGTGGCCGAGGTGGGGGGACCCGGACAGCCCGGGGGGGTTGGGGGCACCCCCGCTGTGACAGCAGCACGGGGGGGCCCTGCCTGGGCCCCGCGTCGGCGTCAGGGCCACGGCGGGAAGGCCTGGGCCGGGGGGGCGGCGGCTTCGGGGGCGAGGCGGGGGGCCCAGGAGCCACCCCCCGTGGGGCGGGAGGGTCCCGTGGGTGCCCCGCTGGCAGCCACCGCTGCCGGGGCCCCCGAAGCGGGCGGGAGGTGCTGCTGGCAGCGGCCTGGCAGCACCAGAGGCCTGGGCCTGGCGGCTCCTGCCCGCGCTGGGTGCTGGGTGCTGGGCGCAGGCCCTGCCCGCGCCCCTCCCGCGGTGGCACTGCCACCCGCGACGCCAAGGACCGGGACGGGAGCCCACCTGCGGGGGAACTGTCCCCGAGCCCAGCCTCTCCTCCCGCACCGGGGCCCTGGCAGCCATGGCCAGGCCTGGCAGCTGCCACCATGCCCACCGCGGGGACAGTGCCGGGGTGGCCTGGCTGGAGCGGGGCGGCCCTGCTGACACCCGTCCCCTCCCCGCGGCAGGGCGCAGGCGGCCGGGCCTGGACTGAAAAGGCAACTTTAATTCGGGCAGGTTCAGATGTTGAAGCGTTTCATGGAACCGGTGTGTGGGGCCAGGGCCGCTGGCTGTTCCCCGCCACCCACCCAGCGCTGGGTCCATCTGCGCGCCCCAGCGAGGCGATCCCCCGGGATCCCGTTCGGGATCCCACGCCCCGATCCCTGTGGACGGCCGGTCCCTCTGCCGTGCCCGCAAGTGCTGGCGAGACCCTGAGAGTGACGGTGGCAATCGTGGCAATCGGCGGTGCGCGGTGGCTTTGCCTCCTCGGGGCCAGGGTCCCGGCCCGCAGGAGGCCCCGTGGCTGGCTGCCGCAATCCCCTCCTGGATCCCGCGGCTTCCCCGGCTGGTGCTAAGCAGGATGGGGAAGGAGGGCTGGCGGCAGCCCCCGGCTTGGGGCCGGAGGTGGTGGCGGGGCCGGGGCCGTCACCTCTTCCTGCCCTGCCAGCGGCGCAGCAGCCACTGAGCGACGAAGGGCCAGGTGATGAGGAAGAGCAGGGTGCGTGGGGAGACGGTCAGGGGCCACGGGGACGCTGCCTGGGGAGGGGACAGAGAGAGGCGGCTTGGGGAGGGGGACAGGGGTGCCAGCGGTGTGACCAAGCGGCCCCCCCACCCCTCGGCTGAAAGGCAGGTGGCAGCAGGCCATGGTCACATCCATCACCCTGTGGAGATCTTCCAGCAACGCTGTTGTCCCTGGTGCCCGGACGCTGGGGATGTGTCCCCAGGGATGTCACCTGCACCCAATATGCCACGTCTCCAGGCCCCGGCGGTCTGCCGGGCAGCCTGAGGGTGGGCAGCATGAGGTGGCAGTGCCACCTCCACTTCCAACTCACCTGTGGAGCCAGCAGCTGGCCAGGGTCGGTCCCAGCGGCGTCCTCCTGCAAGGACAGCGAGGGTTTGGGTGCAGGCTGGGCTGGGCACCACCCTTCCAGCCCCCGTGTCCCCAGAGAGGGAATGGGCAGAAACGAGAGCTCCTGCAGCAATCCCAGTGGGACCCCAGGGGCCATGGGAATGCTGGGGACAGCAGCTCCGCAGCTGCACACCGCGGGGTGGATCTGCGCAGCACCAGCCCCCGTCCCACCGGGATGTGTCACCATCCCTGAGGTCTCTCCACACCCGGGCCACCCGTTTGCGGGGACTGGAGCTGAGCCCCACCGGCCTGGCCCGCACCAGCGCAGCCATCCTGGCCCTGGCAGCTGGCGTCGGCAGCAGCTCCCTGCGCGGCACAGCGCCTACCTGCGCGGCAGCGAGCGTCTCCAGCTCGCCCAGGCGCTCCAGCACTCGCCGCATGTCGTCCTGCAAGGCTTGGACGGTGACGGCCACGCGGGCGTCCAGCTCCAGCGGCAGCCCCGGGGCGAGCTCAGGGGGGCTCTTGGCGTCCTGCTCTCCTGCTGCGAGCTGGAGCTCTGCAGGGCACAAAGCCAGGCGCTGCTCAGAGGCACGAACACGGCACATAAGGCGCCGCGGGGCTGGCAGGGCCCACGCCATGTGCCACCACCCCGCGGCGCGCGGTGGCTCCCATTGGGTGCATCCATCATGCTGCCGGCTCTGCCCGCACCGCTGCCAGCCCCCCAGGCTGCCACTGGGCTTGGCCCCGGAGACACGTGCCGCCATGTCCCCCCAGCACAGTGATGGTGGCAGCGGGGGATCCCCAGCCCACCAATGTGATGGATGCACATGGGTCGCTTCGCTTCACCCAGCGAAGGCCCCAAACGCGGCTCATTGGCGCTGCCAGCGGGAGACGGGCAGGGCCTCACTGCCGGGACAGCCCAGCCCGGCTTTATTGGCCTCCCAAGGTCAACCAGCCCAGGAGGGTTGGTGGTAACATGACCAGGGCAGCACTAAGGGTGAGATGGGTGAGGTGAGGTGCTGGCACCACCCGTGCTGTGCCACGGGTGATGGTGGCAAGGCCACCCTGGAGCAGAAAGCCACCAGGATGTGTGGGCACAGCACTGGGCCTGGTTGTCTCTGAACAGCAGCAGTGGTGGTGTCAGACAAGTGGTACCACAGGAGCTGGGTGTCCCTCGGACCCAGCTTCACCCACTGCCCCCCCAGCACCACCCACATCCAGAGGCACCAGGTGGACGCTGGAGCAGGGCAGGAGCTGGGTGCAGGGTGCGGGGGATCCGCTCCCTACTCCAGCATCCCCCCAGTTTAGGCTGTTCAGTATCACTGCAGAAGACAGACAACGTAGGGGACATGACCTGGATGGGTAAAGCCACTGGATGGGAAGAAGAAAGGGGACGCTCAGGACCCCTCATGGCCACTGCCCAACCCACCCCTGGGCGCTGGAGCCAAATCCTGCTCCCCGCTGGTGGCTGTAGCACCCCTGAGCCTGGGGGCTTGCCGGGAGGTGGGGAGGGCACACAGGAGCCAAGCGCTGCACCCCAGGGCTGCACCCACCTCTCTGGGAGCCGAGGGCTGCCAGGCCAGCGCCGCTCCTCCCCTCTTGTCTTCCACCTTCACTCCGCTCTCCCTGCCCAGCACCGCGGAGCCGTGGGGGCTTGGGCCCGGCCTGGCCACCACCGTTTGGGGTGAGACCCAGCAGCTGCCCAGCCTGTGCGAGGGGAGAGAAGATGGGCCCTGAGACACCCGCTCCCCTCCCCGGGGTCTGCAGGACCACAGCAAGCGATGCTGGGGCAGCCGTGGGGTCTCTCCCCCTGCCCCACAGCAGCATTTTTGGTGGCAGAGGGAGCGTGGGGCTGAGCAAAGGCAAAATCCCCCCGGCAACATCCGTTAGCGCTGGGTTTAGGAGGTGACAGAGCAGAACCCTCAGTGAAGCGAGGTGTCCCGGCTCGAGGTGGCCAAAAGCACTCCAGGAAGAAGCCAGGCAGTCAGGGGCCTCCCCGCTCCTGTCCACCAAGCCTCGCCACAGCACCCCAAGAGCCAGACGCTGCCGGTGCCACCCGAGCTGCCCGGGACCAGAGAGTGAGTGGCATGGGTGCAAGTGAGGTGCCCACACCAGCCCCTCGCTCAGCCCACCAGTGCCCCACTGGGACACGGGGGCCATGGGTGGTGCCAGGGCAGATCAAGGCTCCTCAGCCTCCCCTCAGTGCCGGGGATCAGGCTCCAAGGGGGACACAAAGCACAGAGGGGTGTAGCCAGGTGGCCCTGCAGGTTCTGGGAGTCTTGCTGGGCTCCCGGGACAGCGGTGCTGAGCGGCAGTGTGGGCGAGGCGATGGCACGGAGAGATCTCCCCGGACGGCACAGGCAGGGCAGGGCTGGCAGCGGGCAGAGCGCTGGCCGCAGTGCGGCAGGACCCCAGCGCTCCCCAGCCCTCCGTTACCTGCTCAGGCTCCACCTGCTCCAGCGTATCGCTGTACACGTCCCCCTCGGAGTCACTGGTCACCTGGCCACCCTCACGCGCCTCGGCGGCAGGAGCCAGCCCACCTCCTGGAAGGGAAGCACACGGCTCAGCCATGGGGCAAAGGGGCGACCGGGCTGTGGCCAGAGGGCAGCTGAAGCTCAGCGCAGCCGCAAGGCAACAGGTCAGCAAGCGGGCAGGAAGGCGGCAGCGGCCGTGTGCATAAGGCAAGGCAGGAGGAGAAGGAAACTGAGGCACGGAGGAGGAAGGAACTGGCGCCGTCAGCACCACCTGGATTGTGGCCATCAAGCCAAGGACCAAATTCCCCCTTCTCCTGCCCACAGTGCTGCTCACAGGCAGGCAGGCCTCGAGCTGGTGCTGTTTGCAGGTGGCTTTCTCTCTGCCCATGCGCAGCTCCAAGGCAGGCAGCCAAAACCCCGGCCCGGCGTGGAGCCCCTCCAGCAGGAGCCACCCCCCACAGCTAGCCACAGTGGTGGGGGGAACACCTCCCCAGAGCACCCTACGCCAGCCAGGACACAGCACAAGGCCCCTCTGGGCTGGGAGAGTCGCGTGTGCTCTCGAGGGAGGCACACGGAGGTGGGTGGGTGGGTGAGTGTGCAAGCAGCTGTACCAGAAAAAACGGGACCAAGGTGTTAGCCACGGCACAGACAGGGCCTGGGATCAGGACCGTGGCTCCCAGTGCCATGGAAGGGGCAGATGTGGCTTGAGCAGAGGGAGAACATCCCCTCAGGGAACATGGAACTTCCATGGTGACATTTTCCCAGTCCACAGGAAATCCCTTTGCCTTCTCACTGCAATTTAGTGGAATTGGGCCCCTTTGCACAGGCAAGAGTAATGCCAAATCAAACCAACACGCCCACGGTGACCCTGGCATCAAGAACAGCGCCAAGCGCTGGACCCACAAACTCCAGCTTGCTGTGACTGAGGCAACGCCTGGAACACTGGCAGGGCTGGACCGGAGGGGCCTCAAGCTCTGCGGGTGGATGAAGGCCCAGCCCCATTGCCGATGCCTCCTCTGTGGCATCTCTGCTGGGTGCCAGCCACACCACGGAGACCAACCTGGCCCGTGCTGCCCATTCCGCTGCTCCACGGGCACGGCATCTTCAGGGCGTTCCGGAGCCAGGCTTCTCGCCGGGTCATCCTGGCTGGGCTCAGCTGTCTGCTCCTGCCGGCCTGCACAGAACCGGAGAACAGAGGAGCATTAACAGTGATTCCCACAGCACAGGCTCTCTGCAGGCTGGGCTCAACACGGCTTCTCTGCCAGCACGGCTCGGGGACACATGGACACAGGGCCACCCTCCTGCCAGGAGGGCCGGCAGCCGCTGGACACTCGATGGAGAGAGGCCAGCTCTGTTTGCCAGTGGCCAGGAATCAACACGAACTCAACAGGTCAGCAGGGCCGATCACGTGCAGACCGTCTCACCAACCCCTCAGCAACCCGGGGGTGGCAGGGCCGTCCCTGTCCCCCGAGCCCCCGCAGCCACAGGCCAAGGGTAAACACCGATGGGTGACAGGTGACAGCCACCGTCCCCTGGCAGGGCACAGGGCTCGCCTATGGTAACAAACAGAGCCCAGCATTGGCAGGGGACAGCCTTGTGTGGGCAGCGCCTGCTGCCACCGCCTGGCAGGGCTTTCAGCAGGCAGCGGCACTCCAGCGAGTTAAGCCCAGCCACATTTCCAGCGTTTCCAGTGGCCCCTGGGACTTTGCTCCCTGTTCCTGGCCAGGCAGGTATGTGGCAACACCGCCCTGCCCATGCCCTGCCTGCACATCTCCACCTTCACCATCACAGCAGACCCACGGTCATGGGACCCCTGAGCCCAGCCCTGAATCCCTGAATCCCCTTCACGGCATTTTGGAAATTAAAAAAAGCAAAGCTGGCTGGGCTCCCCCCGCGCAGCACCTCTGTCCCTCAAAAGCTCCGCACCTACCACATCCTGCTCTCACCCGCTGCAGCCCAGAAAATCTCCTGGGTTACCATCAGTCACCAAAGCTGCAGCCACACAACACCTGGAGGTGGGTTTGAGAACCTTCAACACAAATATCTCAACGGCTTCAGAAGTCCAGGGGTTTGAAATCACCGCGTCGAGCACCTCGGGCTCATTCACTCCACAGATGCCACCAGGTTTAGATTTAAGCGATGGCGTCACTTGTAAGTGACACTAGCGCAGGATGACACTCCCAAGCGGGTAACGACCAGGAGTTTAGACCCAGCTTTTACATTCCAGATGAAAGTTTAGTCTAGTTGCCTTTTAATGGGATTCAGCATCAAAATGGAGAACAAAAGTGCCTGGGTACCGCGGGAAGGAGCAGCCATCCTGAGGCCAAGCCTTACGGGCAGTATTTTCAGCATTGCTGTTGGAAGCAGGGGGTGACAGGAGCTGTCAGACGCAGGACAGATGCCTGGGGACAGGCGGGGAGCGAGTCTATTTGTCACTGCTCTTCCGACATTAGCAAAGCGCTGACAGTTTACACACCTGCTGCGAATATACCCCGAAAGCTCATCTGCTGCTGAGCTAATCTACAGGAGATGCAGCACAGCCAAAGCTCCAGACGTACAGGCAGCAGGTTCACTCTGCAGTAACTGACACCTTCCTGAACCACCACGTCCAGCCCCTCGCTCCTTTGGGTGCTTCTCACAAGTCAGGTACACACCAAGGACTGCCCTGCTCCAGGGGTGGGACAGGTCTCCGGTCACCTCCTAGTACGAGGCAGCAGCCACAGGCATAGAAAGGCTGGGAAAGACTCTTCTCTAGCACACAGTGGTCCCAGTAATCCCATTTCTCAACCCCAGTTTGTCCACATCCACTCTACTGCAAAAATGGTCCGGCCTATCCAGATGTTTACACCAGATGACCTGGACTCCCTGCACACAGCCCGGCCTGCCCGGGGGTGGGCCAGCGCCAAGAGAAAGCACAGCCTCCCTGCCGCAGCATTCCACGGGAGCTGATCCCCTGCTCCACCAAGTATAAGGATTCAGGCCAAGAGCCATTTGGAAGCCAAATCTCAAGTTCTCGCCTGAAAGTTGTGCAGAGGGAAAGCTCAGACTGAAGGGACACCTGCGTCACTTGAAGAGACACTTGTCTGGTGGTGCCCAAACAAGCACCTCAGCAGAAGCTGCGCCATGGCAGAGGAGTCGGATGGGAGGTGGCGCGTCCATCCTGTCCTCCCCCGGCACAGAGCAGCAGAAGGATGTGCCCTGGGGAAGAGCAGAGCCCAGATGCAATGGCCATACAGGCGCAGAAGCAGGGAACAGCAGGAGTGATGTGCCAGGAGAGTGTGGCACAGAAGTGCGGGATGCACTGGGCACAAGCAGGGCACAGCAGCTCCCACTCACCCCCTTTCCTCTTGAAGAAGGCCTCAGGGGGCCGGGGCATGTCATGGATCACCTCATAGAGCGGCTCGAAGTACCCAAACATCTCCTCTGTTGTCTCATCCATAGGCACCGTGTCAATGATCTGGGGAAGGACGCAGCTTGCGACGGGCACCACCGAGCACCCGACTCACGCCGCTCTCCCCCTCCCCGTTACCTTTTGGGCCACCTTCTTCATCTCGGCCACGTAAGCCGCCATCGCCTCCTCCTTGGACATCCTCCCCAGGCTGTGCCAGGCATCCCTGCGGGTGACGGCGGCTGTGAGGCGGGTGAACCGGACCCGACGTGGGCCTCCCCCCCCACCCCAAACCCCTACGGGGGCCTTACCACTTGTACCGCCCGATGGGGTCCCAGAAGCCGGGCCTCGGGCCTTGGCAGCACCCCGCCGTCGCCTGCTTGTAGTAGCTGTAGAACCGCAGCATCTCCTCGTAGGAGGGTCGGTACGAACCTGCAACGGGACACGGGCCTCAGCGGCCCCGTTCCCGGCCCCTACTCACCGCTGCGGGGCAGCCCTTGGATAACCTGAACGGCGGCGCGGAACTGCGCCCCGCAACCGGCCTCCTCCATGGCCCCGCTCCGCGTCTCTCTCCGTGAGGGGAGAGAGCGGCGGCCAATCAGCGCCCTCCTTCTAAGGACCACCCCTCTCCCCCTCCGCGCCGCGTCCAATCAGCGCCCGGCTTCCGCAACAGGCCTCCCCGCCCCTTTCCCGCCCCTTCTCTCCCGGGCGCGCCACGGCCGCCCCCTGCTGGACAGATGGGGACAGCGCGCCGCGGGCACAGCGGGGCGCGTGGGGCGGTGGCGTGGCGGCGCCCCCTGGCGGGGCACTGGAGGCACCGCAGCGAGGCGGGGACACGGCACCGGCACCGGGGAAACGGGCACCGGGACAGGGAAACTGGGCACTAGAACAGTAACAGTGCACCGGGACCGGGGAACCGGGCACTGGGACAAGGGAACTGGGCACCGGGACAGTGACAGGGCACCGGGACAGGGGAACCGGGCACCGGGACAAGGGAACTGGGCACCGGGGACAGTGACAGGGCACCGGGACCGGGGAACCGGGCACCGGGACAAGGGAACCGGGCACCGGGACAGTGGCAGTGCACCGGGACCGGGGAACTGGGCACCGGGACAGGGGAACCGGGCACCAGGACAAGGGAACTGGGCACCGGGACCAGGGAACCCGGGCACCGGGACAGTGGCAACCGGACACCGGGAGAGGGGAACTGGGCACCGGGACAGTGGCAGTGCAACGGGACGGTGCCAGGGCCCCGGGACTGTGCTCTTGGACAGTGCACCGAGACGCTGGAACACTGGGACATTGCACTGGGAACTGGGATACTGCCCTGGGACAATGCACCGGGGCGCTGGAACACTGTGATATTGCACTGGGAAACTGGGATGCTGCACTGGAACACTGGGATACTGCACTGAGACACTGGGACAGTGCACTGGGGCATTGGAACACTGGGATATTGTACTGGGAAACCGGGATATTGCACTGAGACACTGGGATGCTGCACTGGAACACTGGGATACTGGGTGACAATGTCACCGAGGCACTGGGCAGGCCCCATTGCATGGGGCAGGGGACAGCGGGGTCTAGCAGAGCAGTTAATTACTGTTAATTATTACTAAACTTCATTAATTATGCTGGTATGGAAAAAACAGAGTTTGGGGTCCCCAGGGTGAGGCTCCTTCACCCTCCGCCCCAAGGACTTTCCTGAGGGCAGGGCGCTGTGGGGACACGGGTGACGTGAGGTGACCCAGGGGGACGAGGTGCCCTGGGGATGTTCTGGGGCTTCCTGGGACCTCCCAGGGCTGGGGGGGGGTCACAACGCAGCTCTCACCAGCCCCATGCCAGCTTCATCCCTCCCCCCCCTCCAGTTTTCCCACATTTTGGGGAATTTCCTTTAATTCCACCTCCAAACCCCGAATCCAGGTTGGTGGGCACCCCCCGCCAAACCCCTCCATCCCCATCCCGCATCCCCTGGGGAAACGTTTCCGCTAAAAATCCCAGATCCAGCAGCAAAGAGCAGCGAAGCTTTTGAAGCCATTTCCAGGCTCTGACTCAGGGTTTCTGCTCCGGGCCTCGCTGCCAACCCCAACCCCGGCTCCCGTCGTGATTCACGGGCACGTGCTCTGCCATCACCGCCCGGGAATGCCGCCTTGTTGCTTTCCGTGGAATTCTTTCCAGATTTAAACCAGCGACGCCGCAGAAGAGGCGCAATCGCCACCGAGGTTTCTTTTGTGCTGCGGGTGTTCGCAGCGAGATCTGTTTATCCCGGGCCTTTCCATGCATCCCTTGCCAAATTCCCGGTGATGCAATTCCCATGGGAGGAAGAGGACTTGGAGCAGAGCCCGGTTGTGGGGAGCAGGGACATTCTGGGGGGGGGGGGGGGCGGTGGGTGCGTTGGC
>JAVSBS010027314.1:4877-15534 GCA_033124195.1 Coracias cyanogaster | reverse complement strand
ATCACTGAGGTTGGAAGCACCCTGGAGATTACCTAGTCCAACCCCCAGCTCAAAGCAGAATCACCCAGAGCAGGCTGCTCAAGACCTTGCCCAGTTGCATTTTGAGTATCTTCAAGGATGCCAACTCCACAACCTCTCCGGGCAACCATATGACAGATGCTCCAGTCTCTTAATCACCTTCATGGCCCTCTCTGGCACTCACTCCAGTATGTCCATGTCCTTCTTGTCGTGGGGAACCCAGAACCGGGCACAGTACCCCCACTGAAGTTTCACTAGTGCCGAGTAAAGGAGAATAATTACCTCCTTTGACCTCCTGGCAATGTTTTTCCTAATGCAGCCCAGGATGCTGCTGGCCCTCTTTTCCAAAATTTAAGTTTACAGGTAGAACAGAATTTTAAGGACATGATCAGTTTTATGTTTCCACGGCCTGCTATATATCAGGGAAATACAAACAATATTATTCTGCTAATACATGTTTTATGTCAGTATCAGGGATTGTATTTATGCCTGTTACATGCTTTTCCTAAATAACTGTCCCATTAAAAACCATTATTTGGGATGACCATAGACTACCTTGTAAAAACATCTGTGCACAGGTTTCTAAAGGTAACAGTGAAAACCTCTAACAGAGCAAATCTGGGTGTCTCCGTAGGAATGAAGGCATCTTGGAAAACTGCCGTTCTAAAGAATAGGAATTCTCAATTTCATCGTGTTGTTAGTATTGAGATCTAAAGATAACAGATTAATTTACTGTTGTAAGTCACAGATAACCTTCCGTAGCACTACCATCAAGCTCATAAACTTCCACCGTTTCCAGAAGCACTCCATATTGTTTCAGTAGCCAAAAATCTAGTTCTCCCTCATGTATTACTGAGAACCTTCCACTTTCTTTGCATCTGCCACACTGCAACTGGAGACAATACACTTATGTACTGACAACACACAAATTTTCTGTGGAGAAAGGTCCGCAGACTTCCCAGTGGATCCTCAGGCAGCCTAAAGCAATGAGATGTCCTATCAGATTTGTTTGTCTTGGCAAGGAAAAGAGCAACCTTGCTCTTGAAAAATCTACATTTAGTTCCTCATCTATAAACAATTTTCATCAGTTCTTCCATCTGCAGTGTATGTCTTTGTTTGGCAAACAATTTGCAGTGTTTCTTGTTATACATGTCAAATTGTTTCTGTTCTGCATGAGCTATGATGACTCGAAGGACCAAAGTTTCATGTGGTAGAAGGAGTTTGTTCCCTCTGAATCCAGTGGTACCCTTACTGCCTGAGTTGGTCCGTGATTTCTTTGAATTTCCCATAGTCTGTGACTGCAGAAAACAAGAACAATTAGGCAAAGCAATACTCCTTGCCATAAGTGACATACCAGTACACGAGCCAATACACAGTCTAGCTAATGTCCTTCTACCTTCTGGAATTGTTTAAAGCAGGATGCAAAATATTCTTCCAAAAATACACAAAGTTCTTTCGATCCTTTTTCCTATAAAGCTGTGCCAAAAGCCACAGGAAAGTCTTTTGACTCTCCAGCTAACATGGTCAGAAGATAATGGGGAGACTGGCAAAAACCCACAATATAATTAGGACAATGCTGAAATTCAGATTAACATTATGCAAAGCAAGCACCTTCCATACCACTCCCAGCTCCCACACATCTTGAAGTGCTGAAATGAGATTAAAATTCAGATGCTGGGAAGCAGAGTAGCTCTTCCCAAAACAATGCTAGATTGGCCCAGGTGGCCACAACCTGATTTTTCATAGACTGACTTTCAAAGTGCCTCATAGCTGCCTCTCTGTCCCAGAGATGTTGAATATCTTTCTCAGCTTTTTCCAATGCAGACCAGATGTTGTATTGTGATAATTCTCTCATGGGCCTTTGCTATTTTGACTCTCCATCAGCTAGGGATCCAAAGAGACATTACTTGAAAAACAGGAACCATAAAAGAGCCAGGAACTTATAAATTAAAACATAAACATTAATTTGTTTTCCAAGATACAGATGTCTTTTGTCAGTTCAAGCCTTGATCTCTCCACCAGTTAAAGGCAGCAGTTTGTTCTGTGGAGGCATGCACTGGAAATTAGCCACTGGGCATTAACTTTTGGTTCTGATTGAACTAGGGAAAATTCGAAACAGAAACACAGAATTTAAAATTGTGATAGTAATTAACAGCTGATGTGATTTTAAAATGTTCACGACATTAATACCAGAAAAAGTGTCTTACCATAGGGAGCTGCAGAATTATTGAACCTTTTGGACTGGGCTCGAAGAGTTTCAGGTTGTCTTTGGTGATGGCGGGGACCTTTCCTCCTCCTTACCTTGCTGATCTGTTTATGCACAGGGACCAGGATTTGTCTCTGGGGAGGTGGATCCTATGGTGGCAACTAACGCAAGTGGCAGTGGGGTTATGGCAATGTGGCATCACCACGGCTCTGGAGGAAGGGACAGGGCTGGAAGAAGAAAGGACAGAAGGCAGAGATGGTACAGGTGAAGAGAAGGCTGATACCACAGACGTGAAAATGCAAATAATTAACTCTATACTTTAAACAACTATTCTGGTAAAATGCTACAGTAACATCAATATTGTCCTTTAATGCTTTCTACAGCACTCTATCCTTGCAGAAGTTAATTGCCAAGACAAAACGCTGTCTGGTCAATAAAGTATGCACTTTGGTATGAAGGATTGTCTCTGGTGAGTTTATAAAGAGGTAGAGCAAAATCCTTCCTCCTTTTGATTAAAAAGAAGAATCTGCTCGAAGCATAAATGAACTATCTGCAAAAACTTACATTGCTGAAAATCAAACATGAAGTACTATCCTAAAATTAAATACCAAAATTGGAATTAAAATGTCATTATGGAGACATATTTAAGAGAATACTTTCATACATCATGAACACAAGTGCTCAGAGTTCAGCTGCATATATTTAACTTTGTAGTAATATAACACATCAAGCCTTGTTCATGTTTTCAAATGACCACTGAAAAGCCTTCTTTTTAATGCTAAATCATTTGATATATCAGTATTATTTAATCTCTTAACATTTTAATATCAATAAAAACTTAACATGCCAAGATTTAAAACAGTAGAAAGGCTAGAGGCAACCAAAGAGAACACTTAAAAAATGTGCATAATAAAGAGATAAGGATGAAGACTTACTTTCTTTTTTAGCATGACCTATATATGCACTAATTTTTTATCTTAAAAAAGTAGCAATTCCCAAGTCACACCTCCTCACTCCCTTTTAAACTGATTTTATGCACCTACACAACTCTTCTGCTGCTGGATTACTGCAAGTTTACGCTTAAACGCTGAGTTTCCAGTCCTGCTGTATTTTCGTGATAAAATCTATTAGTACAAGAGATTCATATTACTTTGCAACTTCTAGCAATTAATCCTCTGTTTATGATACACTGCAACTGAATATTTTATCAGATAATTAATGGAACATGCAACTGATTACTCTTCAGTGTCTTGATGCCATCACTTTCCTTCCTTCTCATAAGGGCATGTACAAGCAACTGCAAGTTCTAATACAACTTAATAGAACAAGTATCACTGAATGCTTGCCCTTGGCTTATGCTCCTCCAGAGACTTCTGCTTTCACCAACACCAGCTTTTTCTAGAACCTTCTGCTCAGGATAAGGAAATAGACTGTTTTTTATACCAGGGTTTGTCCTTTCTCCATACTACAATGAATTAGCTTGGTGGAGCAGAGATTCTGAGCAATCATTATCCCCTCCCTGGACATCTCTGGAATAAATTATTGCTTTCCAACACCCCTTTATTACAAACTTTACACACTAACTTTCTTTTCCGAGGCTGCAGCTTCTTCTCTAGATTTCACACCATACTAATATCTGTCTGTACTCCTCTTGTTGAACTGTTCACGCTTCATTAGCTAAGCGTAGGGAATTCTAAGTAGCTGTTCCCACTTCATAAGCTCTTCTCTCGAGGGGTGAGCTAGCATCTGCTGTTCCTTGTCTCTTGAGGAGAAAACACTTCCACAGAAAGAAGCCACAAAGCTCCTTTCATGGCTTCATTTCACACTAAGAAAGATTTTTAGTTTTTTTGCACATGCTGGTTCCAGCAGAATTTGCTCTCAGGTAAACATTTCAGTCCTATGTAAGTCTTAATATTCCCTACCTTAAGGAGCTGACTGAGGTCAACATGAGACCTCAAAGGTTTCACCCTGGTTCAGACAATTCTTCAAAGATGCCCTTCACCAAAAACATAGAGTTCTATTTCAAAAGAGGCTTTAGATTCCTGTAAGGAACAAAAGGAGTCACTCAGGACCTCCTACGTATCCACAGGCATTTCTGTGAAATTTTTAATAATACACTGGTAATGTGCATTAATAGTTGCATCTGTTAATGTATTAAGAACAAGGACTTTTTTAGATCTATTCATGTTACAACTGAGTTGTGTTTATGAAAATACCAGACTACTGAAGTATGAAAATCTAAGTCTTTAGATTCAATACGAAGCAAACAGTTCATTTAAACTAAACTGTAAATTGGCAGATGTATACTCACTTTTACAGGTAATTTTCAGTATTAAAACATGTTGTACCTGATATGTCTTTAAACTGAAGATTTCATGCAGACTCTTCTTGGTAAGGACTAGGAAATTCTTTCACGGCTTTCTGATGTCCAGATCATGAACTTTTGTCTCTTTTTAATCACTGTGCTTAGTCAGACATCTATCTGTAGGAAGAGCGACCTCTGTTCTCCCAATAAATGGGCTGGTACGGCACCCTATTCACATGCCATATTCCTTTTAACTTGTCATTCCTTCCAAACGAGCCACTCCAATGAAGTTTTCCATGGATACACTACCTTCTCAGAAAAAAAAAGTAGGTACATTTTCAATTAGAGATGTAGGATGGCTTTTGAAGAGCGGATTGGATTTAAGCACCTATCTGTCTCCTGCTTCATATTGACACAAATATAACGTGCAAATTCAGGAAAGAACAGCTCTTTTCTAGTATTGCCACTCAAAACTCCCAGTGGGATCATTCTAAAACCTTAAAATAAAGATCATATTCTCATATTCATGATGTTTGTTTCTCAAGAGGTTATGTTGCTCAAGATATTCTTTTTGCATGGGGTGTAACTGTCAAATGCCAACCTGAGAATTTAAACATGGAGCTACAGATGTTTTAGCATTGAGGCACTCCTGCCAACCTTCCCTAGATGTTGCTACGCTTTCTGGCTACTTTATTATAGCCTTTATTATCATATAATTTTCTAATTTCTTCATGTAGAAGAAATAGAAAACTATCATATAGTAAGCCAACTTCTTCAGAGTGACAAAAAGATATTTTAATTATATGTATACATTATTCTATGTAATATATTACAGAATATATTCTACTAACGCTGTACCAAAATCTGAAAACAGCTTTTTATCACAGGCTTGTTTTCATGCTCTTCTTACCTTCCCAACACTCTTCCTGCCACATGTCAGCTCATTGAGTCTGGAGTTGCCTGCACTTTTCCATTACTTCGTGCTGAAACCAAGTGTCTATTAAGGATATTCCCAAAGTTTCCAGATCTAGCTTTCATGCATACATTGTTATTCTTTCTGTCTTAATTTTTTTCAAAGAGTGTCCTTCTGCCCTCATATGATTTTGTCACCCAAAAACTCATTTACACTATACAAACGCTTACAGGAGATGATTCTGGGAATCCAAGGTGGGATTGAGGCTTGTTAGTGTTCTTGCTGATTCAGACTCAGAGTTCTGGGGACAACATCCTTGTTTCCATCCCTGTTTATCACCTCTGTGTAATTCACTATTTCTTACCTGTGGAAATAGTCTTCAAATGCATATGCTGACTTCTAAACATGAATTAAGTTTCCACGTTTTCCAGCAATATGAAGACTCTCCAGTTTATTGCAAGCATTACCAAAATATCTTCAGAGTTTCTAAGTTTTTCAAATCTCAGTTGTGCTGAAGCAGTCATTGATTCCTTGTCCACAAGATGGGGCTTCTACAACAGAGATCTTTGTATCCAAATTCAGGATTCTGTTGCAAAAGCCATGAATGGCCTCATAGTTCACAGGAACACTTTTAGCCCATACTTTCAAATTCTGGCACAGAACCAGTCCTCACAAAAGAAAGTCCACTCCCCATTTCTTGCATAAAGTCAGGAAATCAAAACAGCAGCAAGTGATTTTACCTTGTCTTCAACCCTCGCACTGTGCTGGTGTACAGCTTGTGAGTGAGAGGCAATACACACCATTGCAATCATCCCGCGTCTTGCAGAGATTCTGTATGGTCACCTATTTCTACACAAGCTTTTATGGAAAAGCATCCAGTCTAAAACACCAGATGAAGTGTTTGTTGTTTGGAGACACTTCCTAAGTCTAAATAGCCTAATACATTAATTTCTAAAGCAGTCTGCAAGTCCACTGTTAAGATGTTCCTGTTAGGATGATAACACATCCAAAAAAAAAAGGTAGAAAAAGCAGCTCCACAGTCTGTAATTTCTATAAATTTAACTGAAAGAGGGAAAAGTTTGCTGCTACAAAAACAAACTGTAGGCAGGCACTTCAAAATACATTAAAAATAATTTATGCTCAGACACAAAAATTTTGAAACATTAAAAAAAATAGTTACAGACTTAGAGTACTTTTAGCTGTCATGTTTCAGTCTATGTGAATTGCTTAAACAGTATGTGATCTTTTTCTGTTAAAAAAAGACGTTCCTCCTCTTTCCTCATATAAGCAAGCTTAAACAAGCGAGATTTTAATGTCTTATAGTAATCTCCACTCAGACAAACCCAAGACACTCTAACTGGGATTGTACAACTACCTTCTTGTATCCTTTCTCATAGCACTAGAGAAATCAGGAAGACTTAATTTATGGTCATTCCTGTTTTCTGCATGATGTAGTTGTTTTCTACAATTCTTTGCAGGAAGCACAGTATTCTGTCTGACAACACAAGTGTCCGAGCATGCAAAAGCAAATACTGGTACAAATTTCCAGCCTGCTCTCCCTCCGAGAGGAGGGTGTACACACACGGACTAGTCAAAAAGTAAAACTGAATCTTAAGAAGAGGAAAGACTTCTGGCCAGCTGGTGAAGCTAATTTCCCAAAGATTAACTCTTCCCTGCTGCCAGAGGCAGTCACTCACAATCACCTAATACTTCCTGTACAAAATCCTCAGTGGTTCCTCCTCATATTCCTTCTGTTCAGTCTCCAGTAACTGCAATTCAGCTAGAGAAGCTGTCACAGACCAGAGTTTCAACAGGAAGTGCAAAATGGTGCCCTTCAGAATAATCATCTAGAAAAGCATAAAATAAGAACATCTGAGTAGGCAAGAATTACATGGAGAAGAATAGGGACTGACAGCACGTTACAAACTGAAGTCAATGATGTTGTAATATGAAAAAGGAAAGACACTAAGTTTGATAAATGGCATTTTTGCACACACTAAATAATATTCTCCTTACTCGACACTGAGTAACTGGCGTGCTCTGTGCAGCTTTGGATGCCACGGTTAGTGAAAAAGTGGACCAAAGAAAGTGTCTGCAGGACAGTGGAACATGGGAGATTTACAAATCTTGATCCATAAGGGAAGACTGAAACAAAGCAGTCTAACAGTCTTCAGATATCTAAAATCATTGCAACAATGCAGACAGGACACATAGTAAAGAGTTTGACTTGTAGCAATCTTAGATATTAGGAAAAATGTTGAAATGGCAAGGGATTACAACACAGTACCTACAGATGTCATTCAATATCCAGAAACGGTTTCAACAGTTTTCTGTCAAGGAATGACAAAGACATAGGTGACCTTGGAGTGGGACAGAGTTGTATGTCACAGGACCCCACTCCATAGGTTCTTATCTGTCTTTCCATGTGTCATTTTATCACTCTGTTACTGCAGAAGTCCTACAGCTACTTACAGGAAGAAAATGGAGATTTTAGGCTACAGGAAAACAGAAAACCAGAAAGACTTAGGAGAACGTGAACAAGATACCAAGTTGATGACACCAAGCTGGGCAGAAACGCTGATCTGCTTGAGGGTAGAAAGGCTCTACCGAAGGACCTGGACAAGCTGGATTGATGGGCCAAGGCCAATAGTATGAGCTTCAACAAGGCCAAGTGCCGGATCCTGCACTTGGGCCACACCAACCCCATGCAATGCTACAGGCTTGGTGAAGAGTGGCTGGAAACTACCCAACAGAAAGGGAACCGGGGGCACTGATCAATAGCTGGCTAAGTATGAGCCGCCAGTGTGCCCAGGTGGCTAAGGCCCACAGCATCCTGGCTTGTATTAGAAATAGTGTGGTCAGCAGCACTAGGGCAGGGATTGTCCCCCTGCACTTGGCACCAGTGAGGCCACACCTTGAGTACTGTGTTCAGTTTTGAGCACCTCAGTACAACCATGGAGGTTCTGGAATGGGTCCAGAAAAGGCCAATGAAGCTGGTGAAGGGTCTAGAGCACAAGTCTTATGAGGAGTGGCTGAAGGAACTAAGGCTGTTTAGTTTGAAGAAAAGGAGGCTCAGGGGAGACCTTCTTGCTCTCTACAGCTATCTGAAAAGAGGTTGTAGGGAGGTGGGGATCAGTCTCTTCTCCCAAGTAACAAGTGATAGGACAAGAGGAAATAGCCTCAAGCTGCGCCAAGGAAGGTTTAAGTTGGATATTAGGAGAAATTTCTTCATTGAAAGGGTTGTCAAATTCTGGAACAGGCTGCCCAGGGAAGTGGTTGAATCACCATCTCCAGACATGTTTAAAAGTCATGTAGATGTGGTGCTGAGGGACATGGTTCAGCAGTGGACTTGGTAAAGTTAGGTTAATGCTTGGACCTGATGGTCTTTCCCAACCTAAATGATTCTATGATTCTGTGACTAAGTAGTGCAGCAGAAAGCATACTCAACTTGGGCAAATGATAAACGCCCCAATTCTGTTTCAAAGAGGAACAAGCATTTTGGATACTACCTTACTGTGCTAGTGAACGGAAGGCTTATGAAGAACAAAAAGTCTCCAAGACAAAAGTCAAATTCAGTTGAAACAATATTATGTTCAACTTCATTCCCCTCACTAGTTTAGGTAGTTTTGGCTTCTGGACCTGATACTCCAAATCTTTTCCCCACATCTTCAACAGAATAGCCCCAAACCTGCAGTGATGGTAGCTGATGACTAACAAACTGGCCACTGGCAAACTCTGGATAGAGCTCACTCCTTGCAAGTCCAGGAAGTATTTACATATATCAAAAAGTGAAACAAGACCAACACTTAAATTAAAATTAATAATGAAATGAAAATTTGAAAGATGAGTTAAAACATAGATTTCTGTGTACTGAATATCCACTACCTGTTGAATGCCAGCCCAGTACTCCAGCGTCCCAAAACCTGCCAGGAGGACCTGTCAGCAAGTCCCACTGGCGCTCAAACACAACAATTATCCTGCAGTACCTGTGATTCCTTAATATTCTGCCATTGGGCACTTCACCACTCATCCTACTTACACAATTTTTTAACCGCTGCCATGTTTTCCTACTGGCATTTTCTAAGGATATAGGAAGAGTGAGAATTAAAATAACACAGCAGTAATGCATCTGTTGTAAATCACCCGAGAGAAATGAAACAATAAAAACCAGTCTGGAACCTTTTGCAGTTATCTGTATATAATCTACTGCAACTAAAACCATTCCTGAAACATTTGACCTAATCCGCCTTTCAAAGCCTTCAGTAAGCGAGACTCCCAGGTAATCATTTCCAGTGCTAAACTACTTTCACAGTTTGAAATAATTCCCAATGTCTGCCTTAAATCAGACTTACTCCAAGTCCATCTCTTGCCCTAGACCCACTGAAAATGAAGAAAAACATATTCCTTCTCTCTGCAGAGAAACTTTTTACATTTCTGAAGATCATTATCATTTCTTTAGACTAAACAACCCCAATTCTTTCAGCCTTTCCTCTTAGATCATGTTTTCTAGGTCTCTGATCATTCTTGAAGTTGAGACTGTGGTAACATGGTACACTCAGAAAAAGGAAAATTGACTCCTACACAAAATTCACCATGAAGCTGGGTGACAGAGGGTTTGTTTGAAGAGGTTACTTTAGTGTGATGACTGTCTGCTTTATTGTTTGTTTGTTTTTAATGCCAAAATACACATCCCTTTTCAGTTTGTGACATACAGTGTAGGTGCCCCAGTGCATGGAGTAGGTAGGCATTACACTCCTTGGTGATAAAACATTTTTGTTATGTTGTTGTTGTTATAGAAGTCAACTTATTTGTGCCAATAATGGAAAATATATCCTTACCGAGACGGTATCTTTGGAATAAATTGATATAAGTGGTATTTGTGATAATTTGAGCAGAAGTTTAAGTAATTTTTAGAAACATGAGGAAAATGCCGCATCACAAAGTGCATTTCAGGGAAATATATTAGTCCCATCATTGCTTTCTAGTGCTGCATTCACTCTCTCTCAGAAAACAATATACAATAAACAATTGTAATATATACTGAGAAATGTCTACAGTTCAGGTAAAATCAACAAAACTAAAAATAATCACATGCGTTTTAGAAGATGCTATGTTCTTTATAAACTGCTATATTAACTCCATCATTCCCATAATTAGATTTCCATACAGAATGTCATTTGCTTCCATTCTCAAGAGGTACCCAAGGCCTTTTTTT
>JAVSBS010027313.1:44224-69075 GCA_033124195.1 Coracias cyanogaster | reverse complement strand
AGAGAGACAAGGAACTGCTGGAGAGAGTCCAGAGGAGGCTATGAAGATGCTGAGGGGACGGGAGCATCTCTGTGATGAGGACAGGCTGAGAGCCCTGGGGCTGGTTAGCCTGGAGAAGAGAAGACTGAGAGGGGATCTGATCAATGCTTATCAATATCTACAGGGCAGGGGTCAACAGGATGGGGCCAGACTCTTTCAGTGGTGCCCAGTGACAGGACAAGGGGCAACAGGCACAAACTGGAACCCAGGAGGTTCCCTCTGAACAGGGGGAAAAACTTATTTCCTCTAAGGGTGGTGGAGCCTTGGAACAGGCTGACCCGGGAGGTTGTGGAATCTCATCCTTTGGAAAGATTCAAAGCCTGCTTGGATGCAATCCTGGGCAGCCTGCTCTGGGTGACCCTGCTTTAGCAGGGGCGTTGGACAAGATGATCCCCAGCAGTTCCTTCCAACCCCCACCATTCTGTGATTCGGCGAGTGCTTGGCATGCTTTCTCACAGGAGCTTTCCCTTGCCTCTCCCGTGTCTTAGATCAGGTACAACAGCATCATCCTTGTTTCTTCAAGCATCTCCTCATCAAAGCTGAAATGCTGGTGACTATGGTAATGGCACTATTAGGCACCAGAGTTAACAGCCTGTTAAGAAGCTCTGGTTGTGTACGTCATGCATTTTAGATGTTATTAAATTTGCCAAGTTAAGCACACAAATACTAGGAAGCATCCGAATTCAGGCTGCCCAGGCACTCTTGAGCCTTTCTGCCCAACACTGCAGCCAACAGGAATAACAAGGAGTCATTTTCACTGGTACCGAAGGGAAATAAGACATTTTGCCAGGGAGTTTCAGACACACACCGCTGAGAGTACCTCCATTGCCACAGACCCCCATTCCTGGTGTATCGAAAGCCTGCAAAGGCTCTAGGTACCTCTAACTCGCCTTCAAGGAAAATCTTAGCTTTGGCTGGAACTTGCTCCAGCTCCACATGAGCGCAGTACTGTTGTTAGAGGCAATAAAGTGAAACCCAGGTTTTACCAGCTCGGCCCCTTCACGTCAAACGACATTCGGCTTTGTAGTGACAGAGCCACCCTGTCCAGAGAGAGGGAGACAAACTCCACTCTTAAAAAGGCATTAAATTTTTTCAGCCAGGCGCAGCCGCTGAGGTTAATAGACAGCTCTCTCCCCAGCGCTACAAATTTTAGGCCATTAGTCATTACGCCACATCTGTGAAGTGGGTTCATTTAACTCTTCTCATTTTGCATAGGAAGGAGGCAGAAAGGTTAGGGGACTGGCCCAAGGCCACAAAGCGCACTCAGAGCTGAGCCTAGAAAGCAGACTTCTTGTTTCCCACGCCTACGTCCCAACAACTAGACTTGGCTTGCCTACGTCAGAAAATAGGCTGGCATGGCTAGAGCTGGGTAATTATACCGTAACAGTTTATGCCAGAATAACTCTCCTTGCGGACATTCTCCTCCAGATGGAAAGTGACTTCCCAAAAGCTGTCCACATGAATTCACAGCACACACTTTGGGGTTTGCCCTTTCCCTCCCACCCCCTCTTCTTTCTGGGGGGTCAAAATTCCCAAGATGCGGGTCTCGGCAGCATTTTAAGCCTTTGATCACTTCTACAGACCGTTGAAAAGCGGGGACAAATGCAAAACATGTCATTGAAATTCTACAAGTCTTGTTGTCAAGATTTTTATGGTGCTTTTCATCAAAATGTTGAAAACTGAAAGCTTCCAGCTGGCTTTCCTTACAGGTAATAATTTAACAGCTAACAGCTTTTCTCCCAAAGCTGCTGGAACCAGCTTGAGCCACGGAAGCTGATGGGAAAAGCCGGACCCATCCTCTACAGTAATTATTTCTGATTTTTTAATCCTGCTGCTCCATAAGCTTACAAAACCAAATGAAGCCATGAAAACAAGGAGGAGTGACTGAAGGAAAAGGGACCGGGAGTAAAGTGAAAGGGTTTTCCTTTAAAAAAACCAGCTTGTTAACTCCAAGGACTGCAGAGATGAGCGCATCTTCACTACAGCAACACCAGGGTGAATCACTGGTTTCAAGGCAAAACTCAGCTCCCGGGCGGCAGCAGGAACTCCACAGATTTACATCAACCACACACCTGCTCTCCAGCAGAGCAGCTGTGATGATCTTGAGGACCAAGTAATGGTTTGGGAATTAGGAGACCAGGGTTCACATCCAACCGTGGTCAGAAGCCCTCCATGTCACTTCAGCCAAGTCATTATTTCTCTGCGTTGCAGTTCTCCATTTCTGAAGTGTGGTGAATAGTGCAATGAGAGTTTTTCTTCTGCCAAGCAACGCCCCAAGAGCAATTCTCAGCTTTGCCATGGAGTTCTGCCACATTACAGAGGTCACTTCAGCACACCTCTGAAAGAACCATCTCCGGAGCTCCTGTGAGGTGGGTGGGCCGCCCCTTTCCCTTCCATTTCCGTTGACAAGATCTAAGCAGCCGTTGCACAGCCCTGCCTGCCCCAGGACGGTCTCCTGCCACGCAAGGCCAGCTGCCCCAGGGATCACAGCCTGTGCTGACAGCCACGTGCTCTTGAGCCCCATGATGTCCCTCCAGGACTCACTGCGTCTCCATGGGCCTCAGTTCTGCTGGAGATAGAGCTCCCCCATCTCACAAGGGCCCTGGGAGGAGAACCGAATTCCTCATTGCTTGTCAGTACTGTGCTTTGATAGGTCACTAATGTGCTGAGCCTGTTTTCAGTGAAATACTTACACATTTAACCCCTATGTATGTACGCGTACGCACACGCATATGGGTGAGAACTATCATTCAAAACAACCATAATGCTTTTTAATGTAAATTCTGATTTAAATTGTCCAATTCTCCTTTTTTATGTGGCTGCATAAGGTCAAGGTATTGTAGGAGTTCACTCCCAAAAAGCTCGTATGAGGCATTCACATAAATAGTAGCTCATCACAGCCTAAGCTCCAGATTTATTTGTACTTAGCAAATGAGAGAAGACATATCTGACTCACAGTTGCCTTGGACAGCTATGAACACCGCCGAGCGGCAGACCCCTGCGTCGGCTTTCTCGCCTTCAGACTGAACCCTCTCTTCTCTACCCACAGAAGGGGCACTTTGAACACGAACTGGAACAAATCCCAACATACTTTGAAGAGGACAAACGTAGACCTTTCTTTACTTAACTGTGCGTTGGGCGATCTAAAACCATGTAAGCACTAATCTATTCATTAGTCCATCTCCTCCTCTTGGCTACAATAAAGCCCTGTTTTATGCTTATATGCATCAGTAAAGAGACCTATAAAGAAAATAATGAACATCCTTGAATATCTTCAGAGCATACCCTATTAATTTTAAAAGGGACACAACATACTGTAGCCCTTGTATTTCACCGAGATAAAAGCCTATAGATTAATTCCTATTAAAACAGTTGGTATTTTCAGGACATGCAGATGTAATTTATGGCGAGGCACAATACTCATAATAGCTCAAAGGCCACAGAAACTGTAGATCTGTGTCTGTTACTGTAGCTGTACAGGCATTCATTGTACAGAGAGCGGTTGAAAAGGCAGAGTATGTAATCTGAATACTAAATTTGTGAATAGTTTCTCACTTGGGCTGGGTAGGCTTTTCAAGAGCAGCGGATGCTTTGTGGGGGACTTTGTAAAACATTCTGCTAATATATCACATGGTTGCTGTATTTTCTTCTCTTATCTTTACTGTTAGAGCTTTATTCATGAAGGCACAATATTTGATTCTTAAAAGGGCACCAGCTTCTGCTCTGCACTCTCCACCTGAATTCAGTGTGCCCTGTAAGGGACAATTTTCACAACAAATACTTCTTCCTTCTTCTATAAAAGGGACAACTTTAGGTGGGTATAACCCAAAAGTATGTAAGAAACAACGACCCTTTCCCTCACCCCCGCGTGTTCCAAGTTACTTGGAAAATAGTATTATATTTTCTGTTTTATTGTCAATAATAAAAGTGTACAGGTTTTCTCTGTTATTATGGAGATATAAATGTATGTGGATATAGCATTTATGAGGAAGAGCAATTCTGAAATGTTCTAACAAAATGTAATTATGACACAAGGTACTAATGGAGAAGCCTTGAGCCTGGGATCATTTTTATTCTTCGCTTGTACAGCACCTAGCACAATGAGGATTTGTGCATGACCTAGCTTCCCACTTCGTACTTCAACAAAAATAAGAATTAACTCCTGCTTTGCTTACGGCTGGAAATCACAGCACCGACAGAATTACACACGCCCAACGCTGAACATTGAACCACAAAACGACGATGTTTGTGAAGCAGCTGATGCAAAAGTGTGCTGGATCTGTTTAACTTGCTGGAGCTGCTGGAGGCACTTAGGCAGACAGACAGTTATTACTTGAGCTGAAATTTGGCAAAATTACAGGTGTCAATTGAGTATTGCAAAGTACCAGGGAGCATTTAGCGACCAATGACCAGGCTCGTGGCTTTGCAGTTTGGTAGGAATGGAGTTCTTCCATTTCTCCATGACAGAACTAATGCGAAGGCTGAACCGCAAAAGGTCAAAAGTTGCCATTTGGGGTTGAAGGGGCTTCTACAATACAGAAGGCTTCTACCAAATTAGGCTGCAAACATCATGGAGCAGGCCTTGCAAGATGCTTACCTCATGGGTTGTACCTGATCTCCGACAGCTATATTCATAGTTCCCATCCTGGGTGAAGTATAGAATAGAGAAGGCCATCCTGTATATATATTTGTGAACCTGAAAAGAGTTTTCATTACAGGTCTTTAGAGCTTGGCAAAGAACAGAGGAATAAGGACTTTTTCTTTTTGAATCTAACCTACCTATAGAGTGCTCAGCATGAGCCTGTGGCTCTCTGGGGGCCAGGAGCCACAGGAGTGCCCCAGGCCAGCATGGCAGGAATCTCCCCAGCCAGGGTCCGTCCCACAACCCCCAGCGAGGGAGCAGGGCAGGCCAGAGATGATGGCCAGGTCTAACCAAGAACCCTGATCTTCAGGCAAGTCTGCAGCCATGAGGCAGGTCTGAAGTCAAGCCAAGCAGTCAAACTGCAGGTCAGGATCAGCAAGGTCCATAGCTAGGCAGGGGCACAACTACAGCCAAGCAGGAGACCAGCACTCCCCAAACACAACCCAAATGAAAACCAAAGGGTGAGGGGCTGAGCTGAAATGGTCTCCTGGCCCAATGGGAGGTGTGTGGGTGGAGGTCCCAGCGGAGGCTGATCAGGGTCACTCAGGGCTGTTAGTGCCTTCAGGGTCCTCACACTGTCAGCCCGGCTTCAACTCTGAACCGCGGCTCGCTCTCAGTTGTTGGGCTCCCTACCCCTTCTTTGCTGAAGAGCAATGCTCTGCAGGAGAGCAGTAACTGGCATGTTTTAAGCTCACGTCTCGCCTTACCTTCGGAGCTTACAGATCTCCCTGGAAGTTAAACAGTCTCTTTTAGGAGCTGGTCTCTTCTCCCAGGTAACTAATGAAAGGACAAGAGATAATGGCCTCAAGTTGCGCCAGGGGAGGTTTAGACTGGATATCAGGAAGGAGTTCTTCACTGAAAGAGTGATTAGCCATTGGAACAGGCTGCCCAGGGAAATGGTGGAGTCATTGTCCCTGGAGGTGTTAAAAAAATGGGTGGATGTGGCGCTTCAAGATACGGTCTAGGGGTTAGGGAGATCTTCGAAGAAGGTTGGATTAGAGGATCCTAGAGATCTTTTCCAACCTGAATGATTCTATGATTCTACCTGGGCAGTTGTGTGATTTCCCTCAGGGTCCCAGGGCCTTTCTTCAAAACACTTGAAGGATGTCCTGTTTTTCCATTTCCCTTCACACTCGCCTCCTTTCCAAAAACACCACCACCCCTGTTCAGCATGCATCACTATAAAAAAGTCAGCACAGATTTACTGCCGTGTACTTCACCCTCCTTAGTCCTTGTCCCTCTTCCTTTACTACTTTTCCAGCCAACATCACACTGGTGCTTGCAGGGAGCCAGGGAGAGGCACAGTGGTGATGGGTCAAAACCCAGTTGCCGTGGTGGTCGGGGACTGAAAAGGCAAAGCATCTGTCAAGCTGACAGCAGCTCCTGCAGGGTTGGGCTCTGTAATGTGGCCTGAGCCAGGGAACAGGCAGGGCCGTCCCAGGCCAGGGGAGCAGGGCAGGCATTGGTTAGTCCCCCCAGTGCCGCTCAGTGCAATGTATGGACTCAGAGCAAGCAGGTTGGTGTGAAGTACCGCATCTGCAGTGAGTGCTGGGGGTGGAAAGCTGCCATCCAGGCTGATCTTTTGATCGCTGCAGAAAGGGTACATCGTCGGAGTCTCACGGGCAATGAAGTCAGAACGTAAAATCGTCTGAGAGAACAAAACCGTCCAGCGCTCCACGTCCAGAAGTGGCACAGCTGAGCTGAAGGCTGACGCTCAGTCGTCTCAGTGGTGAAGGACAGCCTGGGGACTAGCCCTAAGTCTGAATTGTAGAAGACTTGCTTTCAACGCCTTGCTTTGGAGGAGGATCTTCATTTCCCCCTCCATATACATTTTCCCCTCCATATACAAGGTGCCTTGCTATAGGCACCTTGTTTAGCCTTCTCAGCTGCTTCCTCAGCTGCTTCCAGAGTCCATGGAAAAAGAGTGATGCATCCAGATTGCAACTCCAAGCACCAAAAATTGGATTCCTGCTTGTAGTCACTCTCCAGAGAAGCATTTCTTTCGCTGGTGACTACACAGGGAGGCTGGAGCTTAGTTACTGATAGTGGGTGAATGGATATTCCTGTTCATGCTTCCCTTCACTTAGAAAATACAGCTGACAGTATTTCTCCTTCTCTCTCAACTGTGTTGAGAAACAGGAACACCTCAGTGAGAGGTGGGGACTTTCTTAGGAACTTGGACACAGCAGTGATGGAGGCCACGTGAGGGTGCAGGAGAGAGCTATTGGAAAAACAGGGCGTTTAAAAAATAGAGTATGCCTTTTTTGTGCCCACAGCCAAGTGTCATCACAGAAGTGTCCTGGGGTTTGGTTGAGGAAATGCAGTCACCTCAAATTAACTGGCCACATAATCAGTTTTAAAGTGGAGCCAGGTTAACTTTGATTAGCCACAAGCAACAGTTTAGCTCGTAAAAAGAAAACATTAGCATCTTTTTACACTCCTCTCAGTGTTACACGAAGCAACGTTTGACCACAGCCTTTTAAAGCTGCACGTTAACTTTTATTGCGAAGCATTCCTCTGTCTGCTGCTGGAGTGCTCCGCAGCTTTTCTTTTAGAAGACTGATTCGTTTAGTGGTGGAGGATTTCTTAATTTTTCAAGTTTTATTTATTGTTCTTATTTTACTCCAGGAAAGGAATAACATTTCTCTACATCCAGACCTTGCCCACACATAACTGTGCAAGCAAAGAAAACATAACTTCATTCTTGTGGTTTGAAAATGCCTCCTTTTCCCTGTTTGTTTGTTTGGTTTTAAGAGGGAGGTGTTTCTCTTTCTTAGTTCTCCTTTGGGGAGTTAAATCAGTGAAGACATCGTTCAGTCTCTATATTAAAGAGGCAATCTTTTACTCCCAGCTACTACCAATAAATACACTGTCATTTTTTTTCTGAGATCTAGAAGACCAAATGTTACTTTCTGTTTATTAGCAACATGAGGGATTCTTCTAATTAAGATTTTGTGTGGTGGAATGATGGCTAAAGAAGATGTCATTTTATCCGTTATCTTTTCTTCACTGCACAGGCCTGAGCTGATACCACCGATATCAATAGAAATTCTACTGACTTCAGCTGAAAAGACCCTGTCTAAAATCTACAAAAGGAAGAAATACAGATTCCAATTTTACAGCATTGTGGATGAGGACACAGAAAAGCCTTTGCAGATATTATCATCGCCTGTGTCTTAAAAATTCTCCTCTGAATTGCTTTTGCCCGTTTATTGTGTCAGTATACTGCTAAAGAGTGTTCCTCTCATAAGAAAACTTTCCTCATGAAAAACACTCACAGAGTTTATTATGAAGCCGTGTGGAAGTACCAGGTCTTGATTTACTCCTTGCATTAGAAAAGCAAGTGCTTTTCATGGTGGCTTGCTGCCGGTTTGGCTTTGTTGGGGTGGTTTTTTATTCAACAAGTGTATAATTTTACATTCGGCTCTAAAGTTGTGTTAAAAATAGCTATTGAAAAAGGTCCTTAAAATCTGAAGATGTTTTCCATGGAAATGGTATCCAAAGTAGCTACAGGTCTTTAGCGTTGACTTGATCTTTGATTTCTACCCTATATTGGGTTGTCTTAACTGGCTGACAACAAAACCATGACTTTCCAGCGAGGTTATCCTGGATGGCTCATGCAAGACTTTTGCACATTTGCGCACATGACCCTTTGAAATAAAGTGCTTGTCTGGCTGTAGATGGTGGCTGCTTCTTTTGTAAGACAAAAGAGCTCTGTTGAAAACCCTCACTGAGTTGTCATCGCCCTGGAATCAGAGATACCAAAAGTGGAAAAACTAAGAAAACAACTTCTCTAAGAATTACTATCTGGGACTGCTCTTAAAAGTAGACAGAGCTATGAAGAAACCAAAATGCCAAACTCTGGGGATGACCTCGTATTTCTCCACGGGAACGTTGTTTTCCACTGCCTCCTTTAAGAGGTAGTTTCTTACTTTAGATAAGGGAAGCTCCATCAGCTGCTTCATAGAGCAAAACTGACACCCACTGGCCACCCCCAGTACTTGAAACATTTTGAGCTATTGAGCAATCCTTGCTTCAGGGCAAAGCAAGAGAAAGGAGGAGGTGGAACAACCGTCTAGCTCACCTCGGCCTGTCTTCCTTACAGTGCATGACCTCAACTTTCTCCGTGGTAGCCCCAAACCCCCACTGCCATGAAGTGCGACAACACTTGATGCAACGCTCAGGCTTCCTTTCACTCCTTAGGAGATCAGTCATATAAATTCCTTTTACATGACAAATGACAGGGCTCCTATCCCTTTCTGTAGGAAGATGAACCAGCTTTACTCACCATTTTTTCTCTGAAATTCAAGAAGACGTTTCATTTGATCAGTCTTGGGCTTGCTGTGCCCACGGTCCACCACACTTCCCTGCATCAGCTTTTTGCAAGCAGCCATCCATGTGCTGGTTGCCACTCAGCCAGACCTACCCAATTCTGCTCCAGTGGAGGTCTGTCTCTTCTGTGTCCCACATTTCTCTGCGGTATCCTCATTCCTCGTCACGCTGTCACCTCCGATCGCTGGAGCTTTATTATCAAGGCTCCCAAAGATAATGTTTCCTACCAAGAACAGTCACCTGTGCGTCATGTGAAGAAGTGTCCCTTTCTGCCTCCCTGATACAGCACAGGCCAGAATTACATTGGCATTTATACATCTATTTTTCAATCGCATTGCATGCTCCTATCTGATTTGCTATCCACTTAGGTGCTTCCAACATGATTGCCTTGTAACTAGCTCCTTCCTACCAAATATCTTTGGCTTAGATTATATTTATCTCCTCATGGAGAACTTCAATCTTCCCTGAGATTCAATCTAATTCTCTTATTTCCTCCACATGCCATATATCATCATGTGCTACTCTCTGGTATTATTCCTCGCTCCCATCTGGTCTTTGAAACTCTTCTCCGCTCTCTTATATGTTACCGATTTCATATAGCACATTATATTCTCCATGGAACGTGTCACTTTGCTGAAGGGTACATTATTATATTTTATGTAACCAGCGTGCCCTTTTATGCCTGCGTGATCAGTTTGCACTTTAGCTATTTTAAACATCCCGGTAGTACATTATTCAAAATTTAAAGCATGGTATCTCTAAAGCGCTTGTCCTGTTTCTTATCACAGTTTCCAGGCAGTGTAGAGTAACTTATGTCGTTAAACAGGGAAGAATGTTTTTTAGCACTGAGCAGCTTCATCCGCGCACGCTCTCCCTGCCTGTGCCACTGCCGGAGCTGGCTCAGCCCCAAGGGAAAAAGGAAACGGGGGTAAACTGTGCTCACCCTTTCTGAACACTCACACATTCAGATCGTCTCACAAGGGCTTTTAAGAATAGGCAAGCTACTCTAATATTCTAAAGAATGATTTTTTTAAGAGCCCCAACAGAAATGAACACTCTGACTTCATTTCACAGTTCTCCCTTTAGCTTTTAACTTCTCCGGGTGAGCAAAGCATCACCTTGTGTTGCTTTAGAGGAACTTAAGTGACAAGATTGTTTGAAGATGTTTCATAGCTGGTTAATTAATAAGTTGAGGGCAATGTGTGACAGCAGCCTCTTTTAGATGAGTAGAGGCCACCGTGCTGCCCTGTACTTCCCTAATGCTATTTATATCCCCTTCAGTCTCACCCAATTCCTCTTGTCCGTGGCCTGACTTCACGACAGGCTGCACTGCAGGCTGAGGGATCCTTAGGGGACACGAGCACAAACAGCTCTGTCAGTGCCATCAGGGGCAACCGGCCAAAGATATTAGGGCTGCTCACCGACACATTCCCAGCATCAGTTTTTCAAGGGAGGAAGATCCCACCTTGAGTTCCCCAGTCAAGGGTCCAACTGCTTTGACTTAAACCAGAGCCCCAGCTCTGAAGGGTTAGTCAGTAAGGGACAAGTCATGGCTCTGGGTTAACAAGACAAAACTACTTGGCCTGTGGCTGTACGATGTTATTTGTGAGCGTGTGGAGATGCCCTGTCTGCCCAGGCATTTAGGAGCAGTGGGGAAGGAGCTGGAAGGAAAATCCTACCTGAGCACAGACATACTGGAAAGGGTCATTGGCTTCAGCAGAAAGCACCAACCAGAAACTTGTCCCCTCCCAGTACAAATATTCATTACTGCCTCTCGCTTCAGCTTCTAGTCTTGCCTGAATTACAGTTTCTCCCAAACCATGATGTGCAGCCTCACGGCTGAGATGGTTACTTGGAGAATATGGAGCCCATTCATCCCTAGATATCACCATGTCCCAGCAGTGGTGGCTGCTGGTAGGGCTGAGGAGACATCCTGCAGCCTCACTGGGGGTGGACTGGGCTGCCTGAGCATCCTTTGCGGAGAGGGCGGTCATGCTCACCACTCAGCTGAAGCAGCAGATACAGCTCCCCTGCTTTCCTTCGGCAGTGATAACACAATTAAAATAATACTAAGCTGCCGTACACATGGCTGACAGCTACATATCATTTATTGATTTTCCTTGCTTAAAGCTTCGCCATGATTTCAGGCATGCAAAAATCCATTACATCAGAATGATTTGTCAGTAAATTGCTTTTTATGTTAAAAAGGGAGGAAAAGAAAGATGTCAGATAAACAGCTTTGGGAATTTCAGGCTATGCCATCACGGGTTTGTGAGGATACGGGTAAGTCCCCACCTCGATTCATGCCGACACAAATGATAAGCTTTCTCTGCTGGCTTCTGTTTGAATATTCTTTTCCTTATTGAGACTGAATTTGTCTCTATATAGTAGGATTCCTGGGGGAGATAATTGTTCGTGTAAGCAAATCTTGTGTTATTTAGCTCTCAAATTTCATTTATCAAAGCAATTTCTGAAAAAGGACCTGCCCCATCACCCTCCTGAGTATTTGCTTATTCAAGGTCTGCAAAGAGGGATAATTTGCTCCAGTTCTCAGCATGAGGGCACGAGACCATATGTTTGCAGAGGCACAGAACCCATTTTGGTCGTACACATTTGTGGACATGTTTGAACACCGAGACCCTGCACTCTTCCCTGCTCTCAGGTCATTGTTCTGAAAGCCCAGTCCTGCTTGGGGGTGAGTTATAGTGGGGCATCTCTACTCTGCAATTTCCCAAGTCCATATGAAATGTATGGTGTTAATCTACAACCCGGATCTTATTAATGTTGGCATTCTTAAAACTAGACATCACATCCACTCTACTGCATCCTGTAGAGACCTCTTCACTGTGCCATAAACTATGAGGTTAGTATCTTAGTACCCTTGCTTCCATCTTCTCGTGTTAATACTGAGCAACGTATCTGCAGTGACAGAAACGGCATCTTTCCTGCATAGCAACAAATGATTTGACGACACTTCTGAAACGCACGCGAGAGCCCTTTGCAAGCTGACACCGACATGTTTGAAGGTTTGGCTGCTGAGAAATTCCTTGAAGAGACATAACATGGAGATCCTTCAAAGTCATCTTTGAATATATTTCACTGGGATCATACACGGATGGAAACAGTACCCTGCAAGAGTCTGCTGCTGGGTAAAGACTAATCACAAACCCGATAAGTTCCTGTATGTTTATATTTGTTTACATGTCAGCTGAGGGTTCAGTATAAAATGGGGAGAACTTCAAGACACTGATCCCTGAAAAAAGTCAAGGGCTAACAGCCCTTCTGAGTCCCCATACCTTCACTGAGATATCTCAAAATCAACACAGAGATCCAGACATCCAGTCTAGACGTGCAATCCAGACGCTTTCTCTAACGGATGTGAATGCAGGGAGGAAATCCCAAGAGCCAGTTTTAACAGTTTTCTACGCAAACTTGTTTATAGACTCGCAATTTTACCAGCTATGTTTCTGTTGTGAGACAACTGCTTGTTTTTTACTTTGATAACTAAGAACTGCAGATGCGGCTGGGTTTGTTTTGGTTTTTGCGCTGGTCTTTCAGCCTTCCTTTCAGCTGCATGAGACATGTAGACTTTTTCCTTTCAATTTTGGGGTTTAAGTCTCAATCCAACAAAGCACTTAAACCAATATCTTCATTTGAAATTAGCCCTTTTTTTTTTTAATATCAGGAGGCTCCAGAGGTGTTCTTTCCAACCAAAATTACTCCCACACACACACCCATTAATAGTAACTATTTATTTTCTGTAAGAGTGGCTACTGCGGAACAAAAAGGCTCAAAGATGTTATAATCCCCATACACAGGCGGCAAGGACAGAGATAGAAAGGGCAAAATAAGGTGCAGAAAAAGACTTGGTTGCCGGTGGCCTAATAATTTTTTGCAGTATCATCGATATCAGGAAGAGGTTTCATGGAAAAGTGTGTACTCCTCCCAATTTTTTGCCCTCCATGCATATTTAAAATCCATAGCCAGACTTTCAATGACTCCTCTGATTTGGGGGTTTTAATATTATTTTTAAAGGTATTTGAAAAATAAATGCACCCATCAAAGGGTTTTCTGGAATTGTAGCTCGCTTTCTACCTTTTCATAAATAATGGAAATACCCGGCCGAGGCGTAGTGAGCGTGTGCCTGGACTATTTATTGCTTTCCTCTGGGGAGCCATTTATCTTACAACTACTACAGTTTACTTTCGGAAACGTGTCTGATTGTAACACTCGCAAATGCATCTTTTGAAAGTTGGCCCTGATAATTTATGCCCTCACGCTCCCAGATCACATGTTATTTTTAAAGCTTCCCTTTCCACAAAGATGTTTCCCATTTTCACTGAAACAAAGCAGGGGGGGAAGCCCACCTGTGACATAACTAAAGGGAAACCTATGTAGATGAAAAATGAAATTTCCATTATATTTTCTCTATATCACATTAGTCCTTTTGGGCCACAACCTATACCATGCATAGTAAGATTTTAAAAAAAAAATAGGGGAAAGCTAGAATTTAGTACAAATTACTGTAAACTTGTCAAGATCACTAGTTCAGAATAGGAGAAATGGAAAAAAAAATAGCTATGCAAGTTTATTCTACTCAAAGACCTGTCCTTTACAATTTACCTCAACAGCTAGAAAAATGTCCAGTTTGGTGGAAGGTTTTCCATCAAATCCCCCAACTGTCGGGTTTGTTTTCCTCCATTTTCTCTTCTGCTAGTCGAACTTGAAAAAAGGCCACCTCAAACTTAAGTTTTCTACTTTTGGAAACATATTTCTGGATTTGGGGTCTTCAGTTTTCTCAAGGAGAAGAAAAAAAAAAACACCACAGTGAATGGAAATTATTTCACTGTAGTTTTTTTTTCAGTTAATATTCAAATTCTCTGTTAAAAATTTTTTTATTAAATTTTCAGCTAGTTTTCATTTTTATCCTTCCCTTTAGTCCATAGCTGTGGGCATGGCAACAGAGTGGAGAGACGACAGCAACAAGGAGAAGTCCCCAGCAAAGGCTCTGTGAAATGAAAATACACGGAGAATAACTAAGAAATAACATTATTTGCCTTATTCTGATCAAGTTTCCAATATTCAATGATTTCTTGCTACCCCATTTAACAGATTAAACCATGGCCACAGTCACGAATACCAAGGCATTCCAGATCATTTTTTCTCTGCGTATTTTACCCCCTGCACAAACCTGTCTTCTCCCGCATGAAAACTTTCCCCGGTGAAAGGTGTTAGAGCAAGAAAGCGAGGGGTAATTTACAAAACAACCCCCAAAACTTTCCACTACACTTGAACTTTCTTTTTTTCTGTGGTAAAAGTCAGATGGGTTTGATGTTTATTATCAGTTTTTCCTATTGTCACTGCGCAGAGTTAATGTAACTGCCACGCTATAGCAATATACAGCTGCTCTTTGAAATGCACCGGTGAATGTCAGTTAGGCAGTATTTATGCTTTTCATGGTGTCAGAGTAATTAACATCGCCTTCGTTTTAAGTATGCGATGAAACAATACATTAAAAGTCCCCGCAGAACATACCAGAAAGGGTTTCAACAGTAAGGAATTAAAAAACAAACCAAACCAAACATGAAGATCGGGGCTGCATTTCAGCACCTCATTTTTGGTATGGTAAAGTTTAAAGCCAGGGCAAAATCCCACTGATGGTGGGATTTTTGGGATTTCCCACGAGGTGCCCGAGCTACATGCCGGTGCTGAGATGAGGGTGGAAGAGCATCGTTTGCTGAGGTTCTGCACTAGAGTCACCTGAGCTACTTGGATTCCCTTTTGTTCTCCATTTGTCCACCCTAAAGCCTCTATCTCTCTTTTTTTTTTTTATTCATACAGCATCCAGTTTCATTAAATGTTTATGACCCCATTACAGGATACAGTTTTAGATTACTATAATAAAAGGGAGTTGATAAAACTTCATTATCTGTGGTGGCAGAGGAAGAATAAAATCTTACACCTTCAAGTTTGTCCATACCATTGGTTGCAATAACTTTTTTAAAAGCCAAAGCACACACACAAACCCCTGAAATGCCGAATTCACTGCTTCTGAATTCCATGTCCCATGTCACTGCTGGAAATGGGGATATCAAGCATTTAAGGAAAACATCACTAAAGCCACAATTTCTGTCAGTGCTTTTATTATTTGGGGGCCACACCTTTTTTGTTCCCTGTGTTACGAGGGTGGGAAGTAGAGGACGGTTGAAGTGCAGGAGTATCACCTCAGCAAGGACAAACTTATACCCGAGTCAGGATGCGGAGCTCGGAAATTCCTGTGATCTTTTCCTTTAAAAAATAAATTGCTGGTACTTTAATCATTTATCAGAAGGAAGAAAGTGTTTGTTTCAAAGGCGCAGAACGAGGGCTTTAAAATTAAACTCCGCTCATCTTTGGCTTCTGAGCGAATGCAGGAGTAATAAGGATTTTAAGATCTGCAGAGATGTTTTAATTCCTTTACGTTCTGCAGGTAAAAAAACCCCTAATCTCCCTTCCTTCTTCTTACCAGGTGTGCAAGAAGGGACATGTTGATACAATCCAGTTCTGTTTCGGGTGTAATAAAATATGAAAAAAATACTACCAATGTAAAAATGCTGCTCTAACAGCCCCTGCAAAATGCTCACCCCTTCCTCTCCCACGGCATTTTATTTAATTAATTTAATTTTATTTAGAGGATGGCTTCAGCTGGGCCATGCAGCAGGATGCTGAATCAACTACCGCTAGACCGAAATACAAGCTACCCTTTGTGTACGGGGTACAGTGTCCCCGTGGTCTGAGGGAGGTCACAGCGGGGACCAAGATGCACTGAAGCCCTGAAATGCCTTCGGGGTTCAGGCTCTGACACCCCCGAGGGGAGTTCAGGCGCTGCAGCATCGACTGGACGCAACCGAGGGCAGGCAGGGAGGTTGGGGCTTGGGAAAGGTTTTTGCAGGGGAACCTGTTGTCCAGGCTTCTGCAGAAGGTCTGACCAAGACTGGTCCCAGAGCAGCATATTGGACACAGTGTGAAAAATTGGTCTCCAAGGGTCTTTCAAAAGCAGAAGGCTGGGCAAGCTACCAGCTACCCCTGAGCTCGGGGGCAACCAGCCTGACTGCAAAGGGTTGAAAAGAAACAGGAGGTGGTGGCATCCCCAGCTGCCCTGCTCCAGCCACACCACCCCATCATCGGCCCTTCCAAGCCTCCATGTCTTTCTTGTGCTTTCTTCACTTCTCACTCTTTCCTACCAAAAAAGTGTTCACTGCATGGAAGAGCCACTGCCATTTGCTGGCTGGGTAAGTTGCGGCCCCTCTTGCCAGCTGTGGGCTCCAGATGTGCTGGTGGAGAGCAGGCACCCACCTGGGTGCCTCCCATATCACCACCTGCTTCTGGTCACCAAAACTGAGGAGGCTGCTTGTTCTGACAGTTGTTGCCCCTCCATCAAGCCTGGCCAAAATGCTGCTGGGGGCATCCAGAGGGTTAAGAGCTGGTAGAGAGGAGGAAAGGAAGTTGCCAAGCGGTTGGGGTGTCCCCTGGCCCCCAGCAATGTGCTGTGGGCATCTTCCCGCAGGCAGAGGAAGGAAGCCCACCAACAAAAGAAAGGCAGGTGTGCAGGCAGAAGGGTGAGGAGGTGAGAGATATGGGGCAAGATGAGGCCCTGGATGGGAAAAGCTGCAGTTAAGGAGCCATTTGCATCTCTGACACAGGCAGAGGCAGCACACAGCCCTTTCCCTACTGATGGCACCACGGCTTGTCTGCTGGTATTGCCTCTGCTTGGAAAGCCTCGAGCACATCTCCTCTCCAGCATGGCGGGGGGATGAGATGCCCTCTGCCCAATACAGCTGTCCTAGATTGGATGCCGGTTTGACTGCATTTGGACTAGCAGCGCTCGGCATCGCCAGGGCTGGGGAGAGCTGGTTCTCCCTTCACCCACCTGAAAATGCACCTTCAGTCTGTGGTCCTGGTCCTTGCTACCACTCTGGGTTGGGCTTTCGGCACATAGGCAGGTCCCACGCTCGGCCTTTTGGCTGGAAGCACGAGGGCTAGAAACAGCTCTCCTTTAAAACCCTCTTCATATATAAGCAGAAATGCTGTGAGATTTGGCAAAACCAGGAACTTCTTTGCTGTCCCATTTTTTGTAGAAGTGAAAAGGGAAACTTAGCACATTCCTGATCCTGAAAGGCCCATTAACCAACTCCTTGTACTAAAAAACCCCTGTTGCACACACAGGATCATAAAAGTGTAAAGTCTAGACACAGGCTCACGTGTGTGTGCCAGAGCCAACAGACCCATGTTGTAAAACCAAAACAGGTCCAGGCTTTGGCTCTCCCAGCTGGCGCGTGTGCAGATGTCCCACTGGAGCATCTGGTGCTAGAAACACAGCAAGTCAGCAAACAAACTTGTGTTCCTACCTGTGGAAAAGATCAGGAGGTGGAAATAGGAGGCTGGGGGGGAGAAGGGAAATGTTTGAATGGCCTTTGAGTAAGATCTGTTTTCTGAAATCGGAAGCAACCATCTCGTAGTTGTTTCTCGATTGTTGGAAGCAACCACCTCCCGCCCAGTAAGAAACTAACCTGAGGTACACTTTGTAAATCAAAATAACGTTTCAGTTCAATGTCTTGGATGGAAACTGCTCGACATGAAAGAGGCAGTTTCACAGAGATGGCATGAGGATTCGGGGGTTCTGCCCACATGCAAGAGAGTGGAAAGCTGCTTTTCAGACGTTGTTTCAGCAGCCCTGTTTGATACATCGGTTTGTGGGACGGACTATGTCTCCGAGGGTTTAACCAAAGTTTTAACTTAGTGTGGCTCGAGCCCGGGGGGAAAGAGGGGGTTCAGTGACTCTCTGCCAAGGCTCCTCAAAGGTAAAAATGTAGCTGGTGCCTATTAGTCAGAAACCACCACAAAGCTGCGGAGCCGGAGGATGCTGAAGCCCTGGGTGTGCTATTTAACACCTGCCAGCTTCTCAGCGCAACTGTATCCTACCAGGCTGTTTCCACTTGCATTTGTGGTTAGCAAAGCCAAACCCCAAAGCAATTAACACTTCTTCTCTAAGGTTCCTGCTGAAAGGGACTGTCGCTTGCACGTCCAAATCTCAGTGAGGAAAACAGGTTGAATGCTCCAACCGTACTGTTTTAGGGAGGCTTTGGTGGCTTAGCGATGAGGAGAAAGGGATCAGGGACATGAAAAGATGGCAGAAGAAAAGGAGACTGCTGAGAACGCATGGCCTCTGTGGAGTAAAAATCTTTGTGGATACTCAAATTCCTTTGAAAATCCAAAGCCATAGGGATAAGGCAGCAAAGTGCCTGCCTTTTAGCTTCTTCTAAAATACCCTCCAGCTTGTGCCCATTTAAAGAGGGGTTAAGGAGGGGGATTAATTCCCAGTCCCCTAAAGCAGCCTCCTGCCTGAAGCCCTGCCTGCTCCATCCTGTTTCAGCTCCTGCAGCCCAGTTCAACATGAGCACGCAAAGAGCTGTAGCCTGAGCTCCGTCCTCAGCTTGGAGACAGCTTGCAGCTCCAGAAATGCTATTTCACCGCCCTCCTCCAGGAATTTTCCTGCCCTGAGGGTAGGGTGGGTCTGCTCTGTAAGGGTGAAAGCCTGACAGACCTCCCCTTGCTGCCAGCTCAGGGTGCAGGGAGGGGAAGGAAACGGGTGACGACTTTTTGGAGGGGGAGAGGTCTGCTCTGCACCCCTACCCACGGAATTGGGGGGCTGCTGAAGAGCTGCTCCTGCGTGTGTAGCTCCCTTCTGGCCCCTCTCCCTGCCTCAGAGGAATATAGACTGTATGGACATAAGGTCCTTAAAAAGCTTTGGAAACAGAAATCTTAAACTTGAGTGTCCCATAGGTATTCCTCTAATGAGAGAAACTAGAGGAATTGGCCACTTGGGAGCAGAAGCAAATATTTATGTATGAGCTGTATTTATTAAATTCCCTTTTATGGTTGACCTCATTTTTTTCCCTCCTTTTAAGGGGTTAAATAGCTTTAAAAACAAACCCTCTTTGCATCAGCGGTTCAGGCTGCTCTAGCCCAGGCGTCCCCCAGTAATCCTGCTGTTTGAACGGCAAACACAGCTCATCACAGACCTGTTCCCCACCAAACATCTCAACCTTCCAAAAGCGGGAAGCGCTGCCTTTGCCTCGCTGTTAAACCGACAGTGAAGTGAGAGAGAGATGACACGAGGGCTTGGACAAGATGCCCACAGGCTCAGAAACAGGTGGCAGTAAATAACACATAGTAGTTAAGCAAAAAAACAAATGCAAGCTCACACAAATGCCAGATTTTCAAGGACTGGGGTGTTGTACATGAGGTGAGGGTCTAAACTGAGTCTCTGGCGTGATTCTGTGCTGCCTGAATTAAGCCAATGCTTCTCTGGGGCTGCTGTGGGACTGGTAGCTATGGGGGTATCTATACATTATCAGTGTGAGCAGTAATATATATTTACATAAGGCCTTCCTGCTAGAGTGAACCATCGGGAAAAAGAAACCAAAACACAGGATAAAAGCAGGGATGAACAGATTCAGATACTTTAGGCCCACTTTGCCTCCCGAGAAGGTGGTCCCTAAGGTATTCTGATGGTGGCATCCACCTTTCATCAGCTGCACCTCACTGACAGAGCACGCTGGGGCTTGCATACACATCCACGTGGGCACCCATGGAATAATGTTTTGACGTGATCCTGGATTTCCTGTGAGGTTTCACGCTATCCCCTAAGCACGGGGGGTGGCTCCAGTGCTGTGGTGGGAATGCTTCTTCAGAAAGCCTCCCTGCCCTGCTTTCGTTACCCCGGCAGCGAGTGGGTGCCGTACCTAGACGTGACACATGCGTACAAGAAGTAAGTCCTGCAATATTCTTGCACGACTAACATTGTAAGTTAGACTGCATTCCTGTCTTTCAGCTGTCAGGAGAGTGTGGAAAGAAGATATTTATCGCATTAGCCCTGCATGATCAAGGAGAAGCCTGGCTGTTTAAGGATGCTTTATTAATGAATGCTAGAGGACATCTACCCCTCCTAATGTACAAGTGGCTCGTTACTGAAAAATGCAGGGAGATAAACAGCCAAGTCCTCTGTCTTCTGTGGCTGTTCAGTAGGTGTGTTACACTTGACATGGGTTATTTATGAGTCTCAGATAGTGCCCAAGGCTAAACCTACCATTGCCATTAAAAAATAAAAGCAGATGTAACCGACAGTGTTCTGCTGCTGCTTTAATAACACGACTGTCTTTCACATGACTTAAAAGGACCAATCCAAAGTGTATCAAAGTCGAAGATCATTTTTCTATTCACTTCAAAGGGTTTGGGATCAGGGTTAATAACGCAGCTGGTACCTCACCCCCTCTTCCCATCCTCCTCCCCCCGCACCCGCCTGGCTGGAGGCGTATCGATACCTCAGACAAAACCAGCGCTGTGTGTGCGGCTATGGCTGCTTACCCGCTCGGTGTGAACTCTGTGCTTCACCGCTGCTGGGGTCCTCCACCAAAGCCCCCAGTCCTTCCAGCAAGGTGCTGGTGCCCCATGGGGGATGCTGCCTGGGAGAGCGGGGAGCCAGGGGCATCTTCTTCCCCCGCTGACTCTTTCTTCGCAGCACCTCAACAGCCCGTGTGAAGCTTAGAGTGGGTCAGCTCTCCCACCTTCCCCAGTTCTGGGCACTGGGAGCACATCCCTCTCCAAAATGCAAACATGAAGGTGTGCTGCCATATGGGAAACCCTTCCCAGGCTTCACCTGCCTGCTTTTCTCTCCTCTGCCCCAAATCCTCTCACATCTACTGAATTCAACCCACAAATAAAAGGGGAGGTGAGAAACTCCAGCTCATTAGTAAATCACACTATGTGTTAAACAAGATGTATTTACATCCATGGCCTTCCCTATGGCTCGTTCAATCCTGCTATGACCGAACAAAGGGCAATCTTACCATTAGAAGGCATATAACGACCCTATAGCCATCACATACCATCCTATAGCAACCTATTCCACTCCAGCCAAGGGGAGCAGAGCAGGTGGGGATGGGTTAGAGCCATATGGTTTCTATACCTTGCCATAGTGCTGCTCTTGTTCCAAGGGCCTGGATATTTACCAGTCAACCTTAACTTTCATAGCAAACCATGATACAGAGGCCCTCATAACTGCATGGCTCTGTGAGCTGGATAGGTAGGGCTTCTGATTCAAACCAAGGGAAGTGATGGCTCTGAGTGTCTCACAATGCCCGCTGGCAGCCCGGCTGTAGGAAGGGGCTCTGCCACCCCCCTCGACCCACACAACTCTGTGAAGGCAGAGGAAGGCACCCAAAAACTTCCCACCCGATGGAGATGCTGCAAGTAAGAAGTCAGGCACACTATCAGCCTCACCAGAGACTGTAAAACCAGTAACACCGTGTACGCACGTGAACACATGGCTGGAGTGAAGCCTCTTAAAACATAAAGTTAATGAAACTCCAGCTCTTGATGAGCTGTTAGTCCTTCAACCCTCCGAACAGGAGGGAAGATGTAAGGGCACCAATGCACACAGAGCTGTCCCCAAACCGGAGGGGCTGAGGTGTCAGCACTAAAATGCTGTGGCCACAGCGAGCTTTCTGAAGCAGGGAGAGGAGCGTATCAAAGAGCACAGGATACCCGACGGCGGTGGCTTCACCACAAAACTGCTTTTAAAATTAAATGGCTGAAAGAGCTTCCCCCTCCCTCCCGGTGCGTGCTCACTGCTTGCTGCCAACACATTGCAAGCGCTCTGGAAAATGCTGCTCACTTGCTCTGCGGTTGCTCATGACAGCTTGATTTGGTTGGGAAAAAAAAAAGAATTAAAACAGTCGTCTGAAGAAGATGGATGCCCTGCACCCAATGCTACTTTTTTCTGTCTTGTTTTTTTTCCTTTCTTATTTTTCCTTGCAGAGCATTGCTACCATTCCAAGGTCCAAGTCCTCAAGACACCATAAGCACCAGAGCATTTTCAGGGAGGCAGTTGCTGCTCCTTAACCCGCCTTTTATCGCACACACTCTGTGGAGGGAACACAGCTCCAAAATAAATTTATCTATGACTTCTACCGGCTCCAGATCCTGCAAGCACATCACCCCCTTACAAATACCTCCACGCAGAAAGGGTAAGTTTGCCCCCAAGGAAGTGGTTTTGGCATCACCATACTCAGGTGAGCCATGAGAGATTGATCCAACCACGACAGATTTACCCCCCAGTGCCCAGGGATGGGTTAAACCAAGCCCTCCCTCCTGAAAACAGGAGAGCACCTTGCTCCCGAGAATGAAACTCCTGCGGCACACGCAGACACTCGTTTTAATGACTATACTTTGTTGTAATGTTACTAGATATTTTAAAGAGCGTATCACTCTAGCAGAAGCCACTGCCATCTGTGCTTCCCCAATTAGGAATGCAAGCAAATATGTATTTTACAGTAACATCAATAAAATGTAATGTGCAAGTGATGTATCTTTGGTTTGTTGTTTTTTTTTTTTTTAAAGACACAAATTAGGGAACCAGTCAGTCTTGAAACTGCGGAATTCCCTTGCAGGAAGAACGTGGCTTTGTAACCAAAAGAACAATCCAGGCAGGGCCTCCATCACATGGAATTTTTAGTTTTCAAAGCAGAATAAATGGGCTTTAATATTTTTTTTTAAATGTATCTTCTCTTTGAGAACATGGTCTTTTTTTTAAAAAAACCCTGCTGGCCAGGCTATTCATTAGTGAGCATCCCACGTGATAGGACTGAAACCTGCCTCCTTTCAGAAGACAGGTGTTGAGCGTTTTCCAAAATCTCGGCTCTTTTTTCCCCCATTCCTGGCTCAGGTCAGTCACCCACAAGCTGGAACCACTGTGAAGCAATCTGGGGAGGAAACTGCTTTCCTTTTCCCGTTATTTACAACAAGGATATCTGGGTGCTCTGCAAACATTTTTGGTTATTTCCAGAAGGTTCTTTCCCTGACAGTGCTGGGCCATCACCCTCCTCATCACCCCACAGCACCCAGCTTCCTGGGGAAAGCACAAAAAGCTTTCAAAGGGCAGGAGAGGAAAACACCCAGGGAAAAAAACCCAACATTGCTGATGAGTGGAGAGGGTGGAGACCCCCAGTGCAGGGCTGGAGAGCCCGGCTCCTTGCGGGGACGAGGAGATGCCTGTGGGCTGGGTACCATGGGGGGATGCCGGGTACCACGGCATCTCTCACTGGCGATGCTTATCAGGCTGCAAAGTTGCACGGCGAGGGCTCGCTGCAGGCTGGGGAGGTGTTTGAAGTCAGACGGGAGCCGTTAGAAACCTCCAGCCTGCTGAAACAGCGCTTTGCACTGCGGTCACTTGCCTCTTTCTGCCTTTTTATTATTATTTTTTTTAAATTTTCCATCCAACTGTGTCTTAAACTGTTTCTCTAAAGCTCATGGCCCCTAAAGGGGAGTGGGGAACCAACCCAAACAAAGTAAAAAAAAGCAACATATTGTCTGTGACTGCCAGCAAGGCATCCCCTCCCTATCTCATGCTTAATGCGATAATGAATCTTCCCGTAGGAGCTTTTGTGGTTTAGGGCTTACTGAATAATAATGTAACACAGAATACACACAAAGCCACATTTCTCTCTCTTTTTTTCTCTTCTCTCTAAAATACACATCTGATCAAAAGCCAGGCTGCAATTAAAACGCAGCATAGTTTGGGGTTTGGGTTTGTTTGGTCTTTTTTCAATGCCACTAGGTGGTATTTCATCAGCAAACGAAAGCTAAGACAGCGTAAATATTTTCTCCACCATGGTAATGATAAAGGTTATACTTTGTAAATCTGCTTAGCCTTTCAAAAAATATTTTAAGTTAAATTACTGTATGAATAACCGTGTGTCACACAAGGGTTACACCTGCTTCACGACAAAGGGAGACGAGCGCAGGACTTGCCTCGCTCTGCCTGAGTGGCCCATTTCAGCATTCCCCAGGCTCATCTGTAGATGGGTTGCACTCACGTGTGCATCTCCTCCACCAGCTTAACCATGAATAACTTTTGTCCGATGAAGACCTCAGAGCATCCCTACGTGATGCCACAGACACCCAGGAATGGTGAGCCTATTGACAGCAGGGAAAGCCATCAAGATGCTGCTGCCTTTGTCCAGGTTTTTCAGCAACTTAATGGCAGAGAGAAGAATAGAATCTAGTCCTTCTATGGCCTCTTCTCCTCCCTATGCTGTAACTTGCTCTCCATGTGTGTATTAATGTACTCGAGAGACTCCTTGACTTGCCTGGAGGCTACACACCATCTGAATGAGCAGATATTGGGTAAGAAACCCCAACAAATCAAAGTGAGGTGAATGTGAATAAGAGTGTGATAGGAGGACCTCACAGATATTGGCCATGGAGTGGATGGTATCAGATGTGGCATTTGAAAAAATACTTGCAGGACCAGAGCATTCATTCTGTTTTTCAGTCTCTTTTTGCCTAAGTCCAAGTGAAAAACATCAGGCTCTATATTGATGTGCTGAGATCCCTCCTTCAGCCCATTGGTGAAGAGGGGCATTCTTGGAGGGAGCTTCTCTATTTTCAGCTTGAATATTTTCAAACACAAAAGGAAAAATAGGTCACCAAATCCTCCCTTTCTATATACCATCCTATACAGTAATAGTTACAGTCTTCCTTATGGGATACAGACGCAGTATCTCACTCGAAACCCCGATAGAAGTCACTCATACCTACAATTAAAATTAATTATGTAGCTGTAGAGACATCCCTGAGCCTTGCTAATAAAGAAATAATTCAATTTGACAGTCATCTTCATTTCTACCTTGACCACAGCAGGTAAGATTGGAAGTACACGTGTTTCACTTCAGTTAATTACTCCAGGCATGCACACAAATACATGTGCTCCACAATTAATTACTCAGAGCTTGGTGCA
>JAVSBS010027313.1:0-44124 GCA_033124195.1 Coracias cyanogaster | reverse complement strand
CTTGGTGCATTTCACAGGAGCTCCACAGTCAACAAAAACCTTTTCTCCACGATTTGGCCTGTGATTCCCTGTGCCCATTTGGGAGGCCTTTCCAGGGAGAGGCAGACACAGGGTTTTCTGGTGCTCAGAGAGCCATGGCCACACAACCTGCGGCTGGTAAGGAGGTTAGGTGAGGGAAAGCGCCTGCCTTCCTCTCCTCAGCCACCTCTGATCTCAGCCAAAGACAAAATACCAGGCAAGAGGGAGCTTGGGTCTGGCCAAGCGCAGCTGCTCTTATCTCCTTGGGTAGGAGAAGAAAGCCTTGGCACCAGTGAGCAGCTTGAATTAAAGCCTCTTAAGTTCCTCCAGAAAAAGTTTTGCGTGGGAGCCAGCCCAAAGGAGCTGCAGCTCTAGAGAAATGTCTTCGTCTGCACCACGTCCTGGGGCTGCCTCAGCTCCTGCCCTCCAGAAATGATCCCGTTTAGTCAGGACAGTTCTGTATATGATGAGAATGATGTTTGCATGGTTTCCTTTGGCTATTTCTCTGTCACACGCAGCCTCGCAGATCTCCTGGGGAGAGCTGCCTCCTCTCCTGGCCTTGTTCAGCACAGGACAGGGCAAGCAGGAGGTGCCACCAGCAGAAGAGATGAGCTTAGAAAGGCTTTAAAGAAAAACTCTTTACTGGCAGGGGGACACAGGCTCAGGAATAGATCAGCTGGCCCTGGAGGTTGCGGTGTCTTTGTTATCAGTGTTTTCTAAAACTGGAGAAACTTCTCAGGACTGACTTAAGCAGCATCTGCAAGTCTCCGGACAGGTCTGGTCATCTTCAGCAGTCTCTTCTGGCCAAACATTCTGCAGTTCCCAGGTGCCTTATATCTCACCGGGACTCAGACACTCCCCTGCAGCACCAATAACCAGTATAAGAATTTATGACGCATTCAGGAATTTATTTTATGCGCTGATGAAATTTGAGTTGAAATTAAGTCCCAGTTGCAAACGAGGATCAGGACATTACAGTATCCGTGATGGAAATTCAGCAGATCCCATTCAGAAGACACTAGCTGCTGCATTATGTTTATTTTGAATTTAGAGGCTTGTGCTTAGCGACAGGTTGCCGGTGTCCATCTGTAGCTTGTTTTTTGTTTTCATCCGTGCTGCACATTTGTGTGACAAGACGTGGGCATGTTCAGCGTGGAACAAACCTGCTTGTTTTTCACCTCCAGTCTACCCACAGGGAAGGCTTGGCAGATCCCAAGCCTGCCAGCGTTTTCCCCAGAGGCACCCCATCCACTGCCCCAGGCATGCCGAGGTCAGGCAGGAACAGGCTCTGCCCTGTGCAGGAAGCCTCTGCTACACAAAAGCACAGAATCCCCCAGGCCCTGATGGGCTAAAAGAGTTGGGTTGGCTTCTTCTTAATATTTCAGCTATAAAAAAAACATTAGTCCACTACACTTCTCATAACCTCCCCAATGGAGCAGAGGATCCCTTTACCACTGTTACTTAACAGCTGGATCCACAGGCCAGGGATATTTGGCCATTAAAGCCAATCAGCCTCCTTCAAACTTGCAAGATCCCTTAACCAGGGCTTTACCCCCTACGTGCATCGTCATCCCAGCACCAATTCAGCAGGCGAAGCACAGAGTTAACGTCTGCAAACCTCACACGGCTCTTCTCATTGACTCTGGTACCTTTCCTGCAGGCCTGGTGCTGGGCACGTATTAATTATCTTGGTCAGTTAATTAAGCATCCTAATTTCCACCCCCCCAGGGAAGCCTTTCCTAGCATTCAGGAGAAACATTTAGATGTGCCAACTCCATCCTCGAGTGTCCCCAGCCATTTAAACTTCAGGCTGCCACATGCTGCTCACAGGAGAGAGGCTGAGGAGACCAGGCTGGTTTCTGCGGCAGATTTGGGATTATGGCAGCCCTGTGAGCACATTCACAAGTACACATACATACAATTAACCAGCGAATATGTTACAAATGTGTTTCAGTAACAGAAAAGCCTCCTTTCACCATTATTTGAAAGAAAGAAAAAGAAGTTGATTTTAAAGCCGCTTCTTTAAGGGAGCAAGGGAAGCAATGCATGTTATGCAACTGCAATGATGCGCAAGGAAGGAGTTCTGCCTGGTCTCAAAAATAAGCAAGAGGTAAAACGATGCTGATATTCCTGCTAAGTCACTCAAAGCAGGCTAGCTGATGCACAGTACGTCTCACAGAACCCGGAATTTTGGTTTTCCTTTCCCTGCTCTCTCCTCTGTGGAGGAGCTCCCCATTAGGGCGCTGGGAGAAGCAGCCCCAGGAGGGATGTCACACACCTGAACCCCAGGCTGGCCGCACACTGCAGGGCAGAGATTTCACAGTTCCTCGCTAAAAGCCATGCTTGAGATGCCCTTCTGCGGGTGCCAACCACCACGCAAGGCAGGCGCTGCAGTCAGATGGCAACGTAGGAGAGCCAGAAGTTGTGCCAAGGCTCTGGCTGGGGCGGGGGAAAGAAAAAAGAGGGAAGAAAATAAAATAGGCACCCACGCAGAGCAGCCTTTCTTTGCAGGCTTGCTGGCAATGGAAAGCTCATTGGCGTGCCCTGAAACAGCACCTGAGCATCCCGAAAACGGCAAAGAGAGGAGCCAAGCAGGCGGCTGCTTTGCCAGCTGCTGGCCTCAGTTGTACGGCTTCTCCTTCTGCAACACAGACTTTTTAAGAAAGCCTGAAAAAACCCAGCAATTCCTCCACCTGAGCACAGAAGCTGACACACTTTAGAGGCTCTTCTCTTACTAAATTTAAATTTTCACAATAATTCAGCTAAGAAAACTCGGATGGCAGCAAATTTGTACGCAAGACTGGCAAAGCCCTTTCAGGCACCCTGCAGGTGTGGAGGAGGCTGGAGCCTGCAGTCCTCAGGAGGAGTGCAGGGGAAGCAGCTGAGATGGGTTCAGCAGGATGAGACCAGATGTCAGAGGAAGCCGACCCCACATGCACAAATGCTACAGCATCGGTATTTTCTTCCTTTTCTCCCCATGCAACCCTCTTTCAGCAGCAAGATCTTCAAGGCAGAGACCTTCTGCACATATAGCACCTGGGAAAACACAGTCAGGGGATATAATCTCAGATATGATATTTTCCACGATAGTAATACTAATGCCTGGCTGTCACCCACCCTGCATTCAGTTGCAAGGTCTCACCATTTGGCCAGAAATCTTATTTGATGTCCTGATGGCTCCTCCCTTTATCACAGAGAGCTGCTCCCTTTGATCGTCACACAGTGGGAGACTCCAGCCAGTTCAGAAGCTCCAAGCAAACTCCTTGGAAACACACTCAGCCCAGCGTAGGACTGGAGATGATTGATGACCTCGCTCATACAAGTGTGGCTTTTTTACCCAGGCTATGACTGAGCCCAGACTGGGCTCTGCAAGTGCTGTGCTGCAGAAAGCCGTGCACAGTGGGCAAGTTGTCTCTTTACAAGCAAGCAAGATAAGAGAAAAAAGCAAAGCTAGCACAAACAAGGAATATTATTGTCCTTATTTGTACTCTGCTTACCCCTGGAGGACCAAGTTAGAACTCAGACCACATTGTAAGAGACAAACCCCACATATCAGCAGCTACACCCAGGACCAGGCTGGCAAAACCATCACAGGCACAGAAGACCAACTAGAAAACAGGCCCCCAAAGGATAAATGCAACAGGACTCACCAAGCTTCACAACCGCACACAGCCAAGAGCTCAAACTTCTCCCTCCTTCACTCAGGACACTCCTAAATAGGGTGCAGGGGGTTTTTAAACCAAAAATACTCCTCCCTTAACAAGCCCCAGACGTCAGGTTGTAGCTGATGGTAGTTGAAAGCTGTTAGTGACTGCCTTCAGCTGCAGCCAAATCCCAAAGCTGCTCCATAGCCAGGCTTTTTGTCAGCACCCCAAGTGATTTCATATTTTTTCAGAGGCAAATGCGTAGCTCTCATCGTTATGGAAAACCCTGGTTCAGCGACACTTAATGGGCTCAAAAACCTAGAAAGAAAACAAACAGCGCATCAATGAAAAACCCTGCTTTGCTTGCTTTTCTTTAAAACTCCTGACTTAGTTTCTGCAGGATTTGGCTCATAATTCTTGAATACAGGGGAAAAGGCAAATACTGGGGCTTTTGGAATCCAAACAAGGGCAAGACATTGGCAGCACCCCTCATCCTTAGGTGTTCCCCCAATTCTGCGTCCCCTCTTGTTTGCTCATTTGAGCTATGACCATGCCGTGGGGCTGCAGCCATCACTCCCTTCGCAGGAGCAGGAATGGCCAGAGGGGCTCAGATGATACTTGGCTGTTCCCGCCCCAAAGTCACTAGAGGATTTTCTTTTGTGGGCTTGTGCCTTTTTTTGTGGTCTTACTAATGAGGAGGGAGACATAAATATGTTGGGTGTTCTTGTAATTGTTTTATTTCTGTTTGGCATTGCTTGTGACTTCAGCCTCAGTCTTGGGACATCGCCTTGTTTTCTAGACATCCCACTGGAGTTAGAAATCTCCTTTTCTGTTTTGTTTTTTCAAGTAAAAGCTCATGGTTGTGGGGAAGGTAGAAAAAATGTGAAAGCTGAGCACCTTCAGCTGGGAAAAAATGAGAATGCGAGTCCTCAACATTGAAACCTTGGCAAGAAGAGAGGTGGGGATTATAAGGGACTGTAATGTCTTTTTCTGGTTTTTGAACTTTTGCTGCTTGGACAGTTAGACTTGGGCTTTGTTGTGGTTTTTGGTTGTTCCATTGTTGCTGGGTTTTTTTTCTTTAACGCCTGGGCTCAATTGTACACATAGGTTTTCTGTTCTTGATAGTGGATGGGACAAAATGTGTAATTCATATATCTTCTGTGCAGAGTCTGACATTGGCTATAGCTAGAACCACTCAGCAAATAGCAGCCCTCCCAACATGATGTTTTATTCAGTACAAGCAGACAGAACTCCCCCCTTCAGTACTGAAGCAAAGAAACAGCCATAAGTTATTTCTTTCCCTCCTGATTTTGATATGAGTACCACCAAGTGGCTTGAGATTTTTGGAAGCAGCACTTGGCAGGCTGCCGAGCCTTGCCCTGACAAAGGAAATCCTGAATTAACTCTCAAGAGTGTTGGCGTACTTTTTGCCTATAGATGGTAGACTGAACTTCTGAGTTTTAAGAGTTTCAAACATTATTAACCTTTATTCACAAATCTACGAGCTGAGAGAGACTTGCTGCAGGCACTGAGTTTCCATTGCCGCATGCTCAGAGCTTTTCTTGCTAAGTTTACAGTGCGAGGACAGGTGGACTTGTTAAAGGCTTTCACCCCTGTCACTTGGGCTTCCATCATCCCCCCCAAAATCCACATACAAATGTAATGAGTTGGCTATTAGGAAAAAGTAAGGCACCCCAAGAACACACTTGTAAATTCTGCCATCCTGCTCACAGGAGAAATCCATGCAAGGATGCATCTTGCATGGACAGGCACCCATGCATCTGGGAACCCTGAGGCTCTTTTTCAGTCTAAGAAAATAAATTTTAAAATATAATAAAAAATTAAAATCACAAATTGTGCTTTAGAAATGCCATGCTCATGATGTGGAGAGAGAGCAGGGTTCTGTGTTAGCAGTGTCCCTTTGCACTGCTGCGCTGCAGTGGTGGAACCCCCAGGTCGCTTCACCAAGGACTGGGGTACATGCAAAAGAACCCTGGTGATTTTATTTGATTTAATTCTCTGTCAAGTGCAGGATTGCCTGAGCTCTGCAGGTGTTGTGCCCCAGCCAAGCCCAGCTCACTTGCTGAAATGGGTTTTGTTCACTCCCACCCATGAAAAGGGGGGACTGAACGCCAGCCCACGACAACCCTCTTGCTCACTGAGCATCATCTGGCAGCAGCTACATGTTGAAGTTATAGTCACCCACTTGAATAAGCAGCACTTTGATTACTGCCACAGTTAACTTTATTATTTGAAAAATATGGCCAAGCTGAAGAGATATGAACAGGTCTCCTGGTTAACATTGATACGATAGCTTAGGGGAAAAAAAAAAAAATCCTACCTCCTTTCACCCAACCTGTTCCACTTGTCAGGATGCTCTCTGCACTCATCCCATGCCCAACCCACTATTCTTCAATTCACACTTCAAAGGCTGCTCTTTCTGAGCCCACTCCCAACACTATAGATGCTTTGAAGTACCTGGGCCTCATCTTCATCACCACCGAGGTGATTATAAATGGGGCCCGAGGAGAGAAAACTGCTTCGTTGGCAATTCTGCCTCAGAGACCACTCACCCCATTTTCCTACCTCACCTTGTTAAATACTTGCAGGAAATTGCCTGCTTCCCTGGGGCCCGGCTCTCCAGTGCCTTACACAAACACAGAATGAGGATTTTAAAAGTTACTAGTGTAACCTGGCTGTGTTTTCCACCTGCCTGCTCTGGTATAAGGGACTGCAGGAGGTGTAGGGCAACAGACCCAAGGTGTAGCTCTCATTTTACATAGTTTCAATCAATGAGAGACAGAAACCTCTTAAGACGGTAACCCTGGCTGAGGCCCTGTGCAAACCCCCACTGAAACAGGCACCAAGGCTCATAACCGACCTCTGACATCGCTCCTGTGGCAATGCTGAATGGCAGAGCAATGTTGTAGAAGTAATAATTTTACAAACATATCTTCTTTTTGCTACAAAAGTAGCACATCCCTCACCCTCCCACACAATCCAATGGCTGGTGTAATTAAGACAAAGCCAGACTCAACTAGTTTGACATTCAAGCAGTTCAGATTTTAAATATTCTCTTGAAAAAAAATGCACTTTGCTGTTAAGAAGCAGCACATATGTTTATGTATGGATAATGAGCCTTGCTGGCAAGGACAATTAAGTCTCCTGTAAGCATCTGTGGTCATCCTCCACCCGCATTTCAGAGGGAGGCTGCCTGTAAAATATTTCCCATTCTCTAAGGTAATTGTGCCATCCCTTGTACTTGGCTCTCACGGCTGCTACAGAGATTCTAGATGACTATTCTTTGCCATTTTCCCAATGTGCCTTCTTATCTCAAAGGAGGACAGCGTTCATTGCCTAAAGTTCAGTGTATTTTATCTTTATTCTCCTTTTACATTGTATTTCTGCCTTGGACCTAGCCTTGCATTTAGTTATAAAATAAGCACAAGCTCAAGGAAGGGATTGCCAAATACAATGACAATATATCTGGTAGCAATTCCTTTCACCCAAGTTTTTTCAGCTTCTTGATTTGGCCCTATCACATGTCCCAGCTGCCAGCGAAGTAGCTCATGGGGTTTTGTAGGAGTGGAAATTCAGTGAAAGTCCAATGGGAGCTTTTTCCATGTAAAGTGGAGCTGAATGGGGCCAGCCCTGCTCAAGGACAAGAGGTCCAAAGCATATCAGGTGACATCACCCATCTCCTCACTGCCAAAACCAACCATATTTATGGGTATTTATGAGATTTTTTCAGCCCCCCAGGTGGGAAGTTCTTTTCCTTACCCCTGGAAAAGAGTTATATTGTACTTGCTCCCAGCATCCAACCTACAGGCAGCCCAAGTGCGATGCTTTTTGCTGGTTCCCTGCCAGGTGGGCCAGGCTTCTTGCAGGCAGCGTGCAGCCCGTGCAGTGCACAGTGGGACAGGCAAGGGCAGGCTTTCCCCTCTGCCTGCAGCATGTGCGACGAGGAAACACAGCTCTGCAGGAGATGGTGGCCACTGTGCCCAGTTCCCCAGCTGCTCCCAAGGGCGGGCAGAAGCCTTGTTGCATTTAAACCAGCAAGATATATTAGCTGCTTCTGATTTTATCTTTTTTTTTTTTTTAAAATAAGACTTTCCCTGCAGCTAGATGGAGCCAGTGCAGTATTAGTGTGCACTGGGGCTTTGCTCAGGCTGGAGGTTGCTGAGCTCTTTGCCTTCTCAGTAATTTCCACTTGCTCTAACCCTAGGGGTGCCACAGGACCCTGCTGAAATGGCTCGTGTTGTAAAGATGATGTGCAGGTAGAAAGTTTTATACTGGGTTGTATTCTCATGACAGGAGCCAACAGGGACAGGCATTATTTTCAGAGCCAGCTTCACCTTTGCAGGGCTGGAGAGCCCCAGTTATCAAAGCTATGCTCATAACTCACCTGATCGTTCAAAGAACAGGGGAGTAGCAAAGGTAGCCCTGTGCATGTCAGCTCTCTTGCTTTTTAAAATTTCAATACATGCCCACGCTTTTGGGGCAAAGAATAATCTAGTGTGGCCTTAGGGCATCCCCTTCTGAAAGTGTCTTTTCCCCTACTCGCAGCTATTTCGCAGTAATACACTTCTGATGTTAGATACAGGGTGATTTTTCAAAGACACACACTTGGGAACAATTATTTAGCTCTGGATCCATCCATCTACTCACACCCATCTCCACCCTTTCCCCCCCCTGTTATATTTTTGGCATCTTTAATACGTGTCAAATGCTCAGCAGAAGAATAATAGTCCTGAATGAGAGGCTTGGGAACAGCAAGCAGAGCATGTTATTAAAGGACCAACTCCGCAGCATTGCACAATAAGGGTCTGCGCTCCTTGGGTCATTAATGCCAAGCAGTGCAGTTGTCTCCCTGTTTTTCTGAAATTCCTGCTTTTATAAAAAAGATTCTATTATTTATTCACATTAGGAAAGTTGAGGCTACCCTAAGCTCAGGTGAAAGCAAAAGGCAGCACTAAAGTATCATTAAAAATGATGGAAGGTTCCAGGTCAAGTTGGCTATTGCAGATAAAGCTACTATCATCTCCCGTTAGCGACTGGGACTGAGAGCCAAGTGTTTTCATTACACACCAAGTAAGAAGTACTTTATAAATCACAATAACTCCTGACACACAATAACATCCAGTCTTATTAATATAAACTGCAGGGATTATTTTTTTTTTTAAGTCTGCTGGCAGTAAAACCACCCCTTCCATAAAACGCTGGCATTCACACATGCCCTGCAGCTCCTCACAGCACCTTTAAGCACTAAAGATGTTCATTACCTCATACACTGAAAAAAATAGACTGGGATTATATCATTGCTTCAAAATACTTTCCCTCACCTCTCCTGAAGTTGGAAGGTGCCAGTTGTAGACATCCCTCAAACCCATGGAGGTACCTGAGCAGCAGCTAGCCCTGCTCCAGCACCGTGTTGTCTCTAATCTGCTGAAGGTGGTTTTAGCACCCTGGCATGGGTGCTGAATGCTCTGGATTAGGGCAGAAGAACATTGCACTCAATGCTTTCTTCTTCATTCCATTTAGAGATAGCTAGGGTTTAGTTTATGATTGTGTCAGAAAGCACTGCATCACCCTCAAAGCGGCTTTGCCACCTAGGCCACGCATTCTTCCCCAACTTTGGGGCTGCAGGTGCAACCTCCTGTGCCCCAGGGAAAGGGCTGGAGGTTCCTGGAAACTGTCCAGATCCCTTCTTTCCCCAAGAAGCTGAAGATCATGTGTTAGTTCAGGTCTCTGTGTGGTGGCAGGGGGAGACTGTGGCCATCAGGATCCCACAGACCCCTGGCCCCCACCTTGCTGGCTCACGCAGTTCTTCCTCCTCCTCCTGCCTCACACTTACCCGGGAGCTCTGCTGTGCTCAATGCCCACAGCACAAAGTTCTCCTCCCTACTGAGGGTCTGCAAATGTTTTCCTAATGCAGATGGGCATCATCACAGGAGACATCACACTCTTGTGCAGGAGAGACATGGGAGCTCCTGTAGAAAATCAGAACTAACCGCAAAGAGACAACTGGGATAGAGGCAGCACCATGATCTCGCTGGTCTTCCTGCATCTATCCACCAAACAAACAGCTCTTTGTGGTAATAATGTGCAGCAAACATGTTGCAAGAGGCAGATGGTGTTGCAATATAAATACTAGGATAGACAACGGCTCAGTGAAATACCATTTTTCTATCTTGCAAAAAAAAAAAAGGGGGGGGGCTATTTTTGCAGTTCCCACCTTTCCAATTGAAAAGAACACATTGTTGAAGCAGGAAGAAAAATCATTGCCCCTTGAGATTAGCCAACACCGAAGGAAACAGGAAAGAGATGCGAGCCCAAATTGAGCAACAGAGAGGTTGGACTCAAGCTCTCCAGCATAGCAGAGAGCCCCACCATTACTAACCTGTCTGAGGAGTTTCTCTTCTTGATGAAGTCTTTCATTAAACAATTTCCAACCAGCCCAGCTGCTGCCTCCCTCCCAAGAGCCTCACTAAACCCATCACCCCTGCTTAAATACACCTTGTATTATAGTTAAAATGCTCATCAGGTGTTGATCTTACATAGCTTCATGCCAATGCACCACAGCTGGGCCTCCTGCATGCTAGCTCTGAATATTGATAAGGATGCGAGAGGAAAGACAAGCCCCAAGCTTCTGTTATTTTCAAGTGACTTTTGATAAGATATGTCAGAAATGGCAGGACTGTTTCAAAGGGCTGTTGAACTTTGCACCAGTAGCTACTTGTTGTGGATAATGTGTCGAGGAGATGCCAGCGGGAACGCCCGGAGTGCCAGCTTATAAATAAATTGCTTATGACTGGGCATGCTCCAATAAAGGCACTCTTAAAAAGAACGTAATTGGGAACAACTCATCTTATAATAAACTTTGGGCTCATCTAACCATAAACTTTTGCAACTTTTTGACGTGCAACCAAAAGCCACGGTGGAAGCGGTGGGTTCTGCTTGTCCCCCCTCATGTGCGCACAGCCATACACAATTTCTCTGTTTCTATTAATTGCCAGTCTCTCCGTGCTTCGAGGGTTCTTCCTCCTCCTCCCTCGCTGATGCTTCCTGTAGCTCGTAGGCAACAAGGGGCTCCTGGGTGTTATTAGGGACCCAGGGGCCAAATGCCGCAGCAGAGGCACGAACACCGTTGTTATAAGCTTCATTTGTAGTCTTTAAGGATTTTTCTATTTTATCTCATTTTGTTGCTGCGGGCACTAAAAGATGTTTCCTCTCCGCGCTGTGATTCCAAAAAAAAAAACCCCAAGCCAAGATTTTCAGTCCTCCCTGGATGCAAGCACAGTGTACGATTTAGTAGAGGCGGGAGATCTAGGAGGGGGCAAGGATTTGCCTATAAAAGTCTCCTAAGGAAGGCAAACGTTCACCTGCAGCGCGTACGTGGATTTTGAAGGTACCTCAGCCCAGGAAGGAGAAGGAGATCCGCGCAACGCGGCCTCCGGTGGCTGCCTGCGCTTCAGCGGGCAGCCGGGCCCGCCCGGGGCCGGGGCCGCTGCCGCCGGTAGGTGTCAGCATTGCCACGCGGGACCGGCACCCACCGGCGGGAAGAGCGGCGGCGGCCCGGCCCGGCCCCCCGAGCCACCGCCGTCCTGCCCGTTCTGGGCTGCTCCTGTGGAAATGCTCGCGGCCCCGAACGTCTTCAGAGGGGTGAACGTGGCCGCGCCACCTCTTTTAACCAAGAGGTTAACGCGCGGCCTCCTTTAAGGCGGCGTTTAACGGGTTTTCACGGGGGGGTGGCTGGGAGAAGAGGCAGAGAAGACGGGATTTCTTCATCTGGCCACGCTGGCGTGAGAAGGGGCCTCTCCTGCGGGCAGCAGGGCGAGGGAGGGGATCCTGCCCCTCTGCTCCGCTCTGGGGAGACCCCCCTGCAGTGCTGGGCAGCTCTGGAGTCCTCAGCACTGCAGAGACATGGACCTGCTGGAGCGGGGCCAGAGGAGGCCCCAGCGATGATGGGAGGGTGGAACCCCTCTGCTGGAGAGTCGGGGTTGTTCAGCCTGGAGAAGAGGAGGCTCTGGGGAGACCTTCTGGTGACCTCTCAGTACTTAAAGGGGCCTGTCAGAAAGATGGGGACAGACCTTGGAGCAGGCCCTGTTGCAGCAGGACAAGGGGGCAATGTTTTCAACTAAAAGAGGGGAGATACAGGCTAGAGAGAAGGAATGAATTTGTTATGTTGAGGATGATGAAACACTGGCCCATGTTGCCCAGAGAGGTGGTCAGTGCCCCATCCCTGGGACCATTCCAAGTAAGGTTGGATGGGGCTCTGAGCAACCTGCTCTAGTTGCAGATGTCCCTGCTCACTGCAGGGGGTTGGACTAGCTGAGCTTTAACCGACCCTTCCAACCCAAACCATTCTATGATGCTATGGTTCTCTTCACTATCCATCAGGAAGGATCTCACCTATAACACCGGCCATCCATTTCTCCAGCCCGGAGTGGCTTTCTGATCAACTCCTGCCCCTTGCAGGAGACTATGCCTATTCTTGAATCTCTGAAAATCACCCCCCCAGCTCCACACCCCGAGCTTGGCCCTGTGATGGACTCAGTGTGGACACCGCAGGGCTACGGGCCAAGGCTCTCCCCTCTTGCCGATCTATTCTTTGCTTTGCATTAGGGTGGCAGCATTGGCTGTGCAATGGGGACTTGCAGCAGACCCGGCTGTGCTCGCAGGAGCTGTACATCCTGCGTGAGCTGTCATCACCGAGAGGACACATCACTTTTTTCAAAGTCATCTGAGAGGAGATCTTCTCAATGCTTATCAATATCTAAAAGGTGGCTGTCAAGAGAATGGGTCCAGACTCTTTTCAGCGGTGGTTGGTGACAGGACAAGGGGCAATTGGCACAAACTGGAACCCAGGAGGGGTTGTGGGGTCTCCTTCCCTGGAGAGATTCCAAACCTGCTTGGACATTATCCTGGGCACCCAGCTCTGGGTGACCTTGCTTTAGCAGGGGGGTTGGACAAGACGATCTCCAGAGGTCCCTTCCAACCCCTACCATTCTGTGATTTCAGATTTCTCCCCTACCACCATCTACCACAGGAAGGCATCCCTCTGCTTGTGGGATTTCAGGCTTCTGGATATCTAAAATTAATGCTTTATTGGAGACACCGACACATCCAGAATATTGCAGTCTTGCTCCACCAGCCCTCTTGGGATCCTAAAGTGGCACTGAACTATTCTGCCAGAGCTGCAGAGCACCACAACTGTTGTGCTGATTCAGGCATCATCATTTTATGCTGCCATCAATTACTGGATCACACAGGCCAATGCTGAACTCAGCAACATCCCCTCAGCAGTCTTCTTTCAGACAGTCCTACCATAGCTTCCTGTGGGCCCAGCTCCTCCACTGCCCACTGCGGTGCCAGCATCGCCTGCTGGACACAACAGACAGAGATGGCTCCCTCAGTGGCCCTTCACCCAGAAAGACACCACCAAGAGAGCTCAACAAAATGCAACCACCCCCAACAGAAACTACACCCAACAAGAACCTCCTCCAGCTGACTGGCTCCTGGTTAAAATAGCCCTGGCCTCACCCACCACCCTGACCACAACCACCTGGGTGAGGGTGGAGCCGCAGAAACACAGGTGGGCCAGGTTCTGCCTCTGGAACATGAAGCCAATAGAAAAACCAAAACATTCTGCTAGGTTGTGATTCATCCACAGGTCAACTCTAACTCAGGGCTCACAACTCAGGCCCCAGCACTTCAACAACACACTTACAATTTCATTTTCATTTGCATGGAGGTTTGCAAGCCTGGAGCAGCACCATTTATGAGCAGTGTAGTTTCCTTTCTCCTGCCCTACGGGGGTTCACTGGTGGGAAATATCATCTGACGACTGTCATCATCCCCTTAAAAACGTATGTGCCAGCTACAGTTTTTTGGAGCAGCTGACACTTATTTTTTGGACTCCAGTCTCACAGAAACCACAACCCTTTGAATGACATGAGTCTTTGGTGTATGTGGGATGAAAACCGTACAAGATCAGAATTTTCCATTATAACTACATGCGATTGTTTGGATTGATCACAGCATCCTTTGTTTCTGTGGTAATTACACTGGCCTTGAGCACCATGTACTGACATCCCGATGTCTTCCTGATACTCAGTAACTGCTTCTGATCAATGCTGATGTGAATGAATTAAAGTTAATAATATTGCCTCCTATTAGGGCAATGGTTGCTGGGCTTTAATTCAATCCTGCCAGCTGAGAGCCAGCCTGAGCAGGTGCTTTCACTTTGGATGTGAGAGGAGACGTGATTTAAGGCCCTGGTGAGCAGGCTGAGATGGTTTTTCTTCTGGGAGGGAGGAAGAAGAGGTAGGTGGTCATTGAATGCTGGAGAAATGCTTTACTAAATATGTTTTTTAGCAGGTAGTTTAAGCCTTTTTTGTTAGCATATTAAAGAATGAATTTTAAGATTGAGGGCTTTACTTGATTTTGCTTTTCTGTAGCAGAAGGAATACAAATGCTTATTTTAATGTTGTAAGTGGATCCATTTGGATAGGTAGCGTTGTAATGAAAAATATAGTTGTATGGAGCCTGAAGCCAGAACCAAAATGCTTTAAATCCTCTGTATATGTGCTTATGTTACTCTTGAAACCTGGGGTCTAGTTCATTGTTGTCCTGCACTTTATCTCATCGCAAAGCAGATGCAAAAATGTAATTTGTCTTTGCTCTAGATGAATGAAGCTTAAAGCTAAGGTAGTAGTGAAAATGATGGCACAAGGCAGCTGGCAATGGTTCCCGTTCCTTGCTCATACTTTCCTTTTGGTTAGGTCCCCTTGCAAACTGACACAAGATATATCTTTGCACATCATCTTCTAGCTTGCACATGTGTTTAATTAGTCTCCACTCTGCATAAGGAACTGGAAGGAGAAAGATAATTACGCAGGCTTCATGCTGTTTTGAGCGCTCCTGCGCTCTGCAATTTCTTTTCCAGCGTTCAATTAAAAGTTAAGCACTTTTTGAGGCTATCCGAGTAGACAGTTATTGATTCTTCATTCTGTAGCAGAAGCCCTTCTTAGAGTTTGTCAATTTGTAAAGTTGCTGGTTGGGAGAGAAATGAGGTAGGACAACATCCTTGGGGAAATACCACAATGAATTCAAGGTATAAGCTACAAGATGGCCTCACACTTGAGACTAAATTACCTGATAAACGTGCCTCGCTTTTTTAAAATATTAAGAATAATTTTTTTTGTTAAAGATAATTATGATGTGTGGAGATGTTTTGAAAAGATCTTACTTTGTGAACCACTGCACTGAGAGCTGAGGTAAGGAAAAGGGATTTTTAGGTCTGTCTGTGCTCAGAGAAGGTAACCAGAAGGTGAGTGTCCGTGGGCTGTTCTGGAGAAGGATTTCAAGACCCTTTATCTATATTGACAAAGCAGTAGTAAAATAGTGCTTTCTATGGTTGTATGGTAATCACCCTGATGGCTCCCTGGGACAGAGGAGAAACCGGAGTAAAAGTGGTGCTGGGACTGCCTGGTTCTGCATGGCCAAGATCATGGCAATTGTGCCAGTCATGTTTTTTTTTCCAGAGGATAAAGTGCTACAGGGAGGAGGTGCTACCCATGTGCTTTAATGCACTATTTAACTACTGTGAACATCTTTACTGTGTGCCCCACTTACCTCCTTTGGAGGCAAGAAACATTTTGTTGGAGATTCACTGTCTTCTTCAGTTGTGGCCAACACACACTGTCTTCAGTGGCCACAGTGAATCACTGCCACAGGAGACAAGTTGATGTGATGACACATAAGAAGAGAAGGAAAACTGCAAGTGTTTGCATTTGGGGTTTTTTTGCTATTAATGTGTTGCCTCAATAATGCTTGCTCTGTGGAAATATACTGCACTTTGTCGGGAGGTGAAAAGCTTTCATGGGGACCTCACCCAAAGACCATTCACCCCTATGTGATCTTTTCCTTTATTTTAACAGATCTTGAACTTTCCCTCTAATAAAGGAGCAGCCAATAGATTGAGGAGTTGACACAGCTGGAATATAAATTCCCTGTGCAGAGGTAAAGATCTTTATGCAGTAATGGCCAAGCAGTGAAGAGGGTGGTTCAGACAAAGATCATATCCCCACTAAGGGCCTTCGATTTCACTGATACAACTACAGAAAAAGTAGGCAACTTTTACGGGCAAAGCTGACAGTCCTCATATTCCAGCATTGATAATGGCACATAGCTTGATGACCAAGTGAAATGGTCCCTTCTGTAAGTGTTCGGATGTGGAGACTCTCTGTTCTACCAGATTTTATCTCTGATCTATTGGACATGGGCTACTCTTCACAGCAGCTGGGTACAAGCTTTGGTGCTGAAATCAGCTAAGCCTGGTCCAGGTTTTGCTTAGTCTGTTCTCTTGGGCAGTTTTAAGGGGGCTGTGAAAAGCAGTGGTTATGGCCAGGGGAGCAAGGAGGCTGCTTCGTCAGGAGGTTCCTTTCACCCTCCCATGTTGAGGATGTAGACAGGAGATGGGTATGAGCTGCCTGTAACATCAACATTTTAGATCTACAATAGCATAGCTCATTCAGCCCTAATTAGCTGTGACCAGTGGAAACATAAAGCTGACACAGTGCAGTGAAAGAACCTAACTGAACACATGCCTAGGAGGAAGGCTGTTGTAAAAAATACTGTGGTAGAAGATGAGTATCTAATTAACAGATTTATGGTACAGTGGGTGCGTGATGAATTGAGTGGGTATGGTTAACTGTGGTGAACAAAGCTGTGTCCTAACAACCGGCGGCTCTGTAAAACTACATTTGCAGTGAAATGTCATCGTGCTTGATAACTCCAAGGTGGGCTCAGCTGCAAAGCTGGGATCTATATTTACACACGTGTGCAAGAATAAATGTTCAGGTGTGGAGCTTTTGGCTGAGTTGGCAAAGTCCATGCGAAGCCTGGACCCAGAGCTGGTTTCCAGCTTTCAGTGCCACTTCAGACTGGATTTTCAGAATGAAGCTGTTGGTCTGTGCGTATCGGTACTGCTGTTGTACCGGGCACGGCAACCCATTTCATCAACACTTTCTCCATGTTGAAAGTCATTGTTACTTATACTACAATAACGGAAATGTTAATCAAATGCTAATGAAGATATTGTGTTCTGTGTGATGATGAAACTGGCAAAGTGCTTTAATGGTCACAATACTTTTCATACACGGACTTCATTCTTCCCTTGAGGGTATTGGGGAGCAGCTGAGGATGGTGAGAGGGCATTCCCCTCCGTTTTACAGATGGAGAACGAGAGCACAGGCAGGGTTGTAGCTTAGGTTACCTGCATGTTGTGTTCAGGTCCCATTGTGCTGTGAGCTCAGTTTCACACATGGAGTCTCATGCTGAATTCTGGAAACTGAGTCAAGTGATACCTTAAGTCGGAAAATGTCCAATTAAACAGCTTGGAACTGTGTAGATAAGTAGCCCAGTTATGCCACTCGCCATAGGCTGTTTGGCCTGTGCTGTAATTTAGCGTGCAAAGTTTAGAGGTTATTCCCCCATTTCTCCTGCTGTTGTTTAGGCACGGTTTGGGAGGAATGATAATATTTTTTAATTAGACTAGCTAATGTAGTTGGGAAAAAAAGGATTTACATTTGGTCCTACCTGCCCTCCTTCAGATAGAAGAGGATTTGGGCTAGGTGTCATGATTACACAGATCTTGCTGGCTATTCTCATAATGAAAAAATCCTGGAGGGGGAAAAAGGTTGTTTTAATTCTTTTTCATTATAGTTGCTATTAAACAGAAATTATCTTTTTCCTGGGTAATCTAATTGCCAAAATTTCAGCTGTTTCATTTGCACAAAGTGAGGTAACCCACAGGATATTGTGCAGATATAAGAAACAGGTTCTTTAACCTGTCTTAATAAATTTCTAATAGAGATTCATGTGCAAAGTGGGAGAGAACAAACTTAGCCATGTGTTTATGAAGTATGGCAAGTCTCATTTTAAAGGAGCGGGAAGGAAAACATTGCTGACATCAACTCTACCTTCCTTAGCCTTAAATTTGCTGGGCAATATCATATTGTAGGTATTGCTATTTTTATAAGCTTTGAGTAAATCCATGTGCCCTGTGGCTATTGAAAAGAAAATAACAAGTAGCTTCCAAAAAGCCAGTGGTTTAACTTGTCATGATGACAGCCTGTGAACGATGGATGATATGGGTTCAGTTTATTAGCTCCAGACCAGATCCATCTCAAGTTGATAGGAAAACCTCATCTAATTTCACTGAGAGTTAGGCCAACAGGTTGCTTTTTGCCTTTAGCGGCAGGTGAAACCACTGGGTGATGTCTGCATGCATGGGCTATGCAATGATTTTTAAAGCGCTTATTCAGTAGTCAACATCTCTCATTAGGTTCAGTGGGTGCTTGTTAGAGACAGCGGCTTGGGTTGGAAAAATGGCCCATGAAGGTGATTAGTTCTTTCTGAATTATTCATTAGGGAATCTTCTGCTTGTAAATGAGATAAATCTTTGACACATGACCTGACCACATGTCAGTCTAAGTAATTGCTGGCTTGCTGCAGAATTGCCGGGTGTGGGCTCAGGAGGGTGAAGACTTGGCAAGATGCTTTGCCTTGCCAACGGAGCGCAAAAGAAAGGCTGTCTGAGTTTAGAAGTGTTCCAGCTGGTGGGACACCAGGGTTCTGACATCATGTGAAGTCTAGTAGGACAGCTGCAGACAGACATATGTTTTGCATTGTGCCATATATGCATGCTCCCACTCTCCTCAACAGAGAGGGATGGAGAGAGGGAGGAGGAATTGGGTCTGGACAGATGTACTCCTGCAACAGCTCCAGCTCACTCAGAACCCAACTTCACGTGTAAAGATCTTTTTATGCAGGAAGTTGGGGTTTGTTTTTTAAAGCAAGTGATCTTGCCTTCTGCAAGAGTGGAAATGAGAGCGGTAGTTTTGTCATATGTTCAAAAATACTCATTTGTAGGCCCTAGCTTGTGAAAAACGTAATGTTTCCTTCTGCTTTAAAAACCTTTATAAAAAGCACAGAAAATGAAAATGATGTGAGGTTTGAATTGATTCTGGCCCTGGGGAAGGGCAGTAGCTATGGAACTGCACATTGCTGAGCTGGTATTAAATAGTCGTTTGTGAGCAGAACCACTTTGAGACTGATCAACTCTACCAAGTGCAGCAAAGTGAGTTGTGTATTTTCTGTAAGGGAGAAGGTGGTCAGACAGAATCATGTACTTGTGTCATGTCCTGGTAAAGTGTTCAGAAGTTTAGAGGTGAATCTAGGTGAGGGAATTGTGATTTTTCTCTTCTGAACCAGCTGTATATTTTGAAGGGTCAGAAACATCTTTACAGGTAAGTATTTGTTTAAAAATCCGGTTCACAGAATTATTCAGGTTGAAAAGACCCTTGTGATCATCGAGTCCAACCATCAACCCTACTCTACAAGTCCTCTCCTAAACCATATCCCCCAGCACCGCATCTAAATGACCCTTAAACACATCCAGGGATACTGACTCAACCACATCCCTGGGCAGCCTATTCCAGTATCTGACTACTCTTTCAGCGAAAAATTTGTTCCTAATGTCCAGTCTAAACCTACCCTGTTGCAGCTTGAAGCTATTCCCTCTTGTTCTATCGCTAATTACCTGTGAGAAGAGACCAACACCAACCTCTTGACAATGTCCTTTCAGGTAGTTATAGAGAGTGGTGATGTCTCCCCTTAGCCTCCTCTTCCTCAAACACATTTTGTAATCCTTAAATAGCTACATCATCTTAACTGCCACCAGAATAAACTACTATTAAAAGTAAGGCTACATTTTTTCTCTCTTCCTGACCAGTGGAGAGGAATCGGCAGCCCTCAGAGCGCCTTGTAAATACATGTTTAGACAGCTAGCTGCCTCAGGATGGTAGTGCAGTAATCCACACACAGAGCGAGGAACCGTCTCATCTGGTCACAACAGAGCACTGGAAGGAGTTGGATCTGAAATGACATCCTTCTCAAGGGCTTGGATGCCTCATTCCTGACCTCAGGGAGTTGACTGGAGAAGAGCAGGGGCTCATGTACAGCAAGCCTCTCTTGGACACTGGCACTGCAATTGCTCTTTTCAGAAAGGGGATGAAGCTGGCAAAGCCAGTTCTAAGGATTCAGTCAGTGAAAACCTGGATGATATTTCCCCTCTGTTTCAGGTCCTGGATCCCTTTAGGCTTCAACAGCTTCTCAGCTTATTGTAGGGATTTGGCTCTAAATTACTGCAAATATATCTGAAGTAGAAAGTGGCATGAATTACAGTAAGAGTTTATATTAGGTTAAGCTTTTAGTGTGTGAGGTAGCACATTTTAAACCCGTTTGGACATTTTCAAATGCAACGCAGGGTGCTCAAGATTTAGGTATAGTTTAAGAGAAGCTGAATTACCAATATTTGCCCTTTCTATTCTATACCAAAACGAGCAAAGGGCTTGATAGCAAAAGTTATGTCTGTGCTATAAGCAGTATGAAGGTAAAAGCAAAGAACTTAAACATAGCATTTTCGGACTTCAATTTTGTGGTACTTCAATATTTAAACAAAATATTACAAAAGCCCACAAAGCAAAGCGTTGACATTTAAGTATAGGGTGTCAATATTGTACTATTGCTTTTATCAGAGATATGTGAAAATGAACACCATAAAATGCTCCATTTACATCACAAACTGCCATCAGTATTGGATATAAAAGACTTCTAAAAAAACCAACTTTTATCCAAAATGTTGGATTTTTAGTGAATTGTTGCCCAAAGTCCTGTACCTCTGTTAACAAAGCAAAAGGATGGACATAAAGACTGTGCAGTCTCCTTTATATATTAATATACAGCAACTAGTTAGTGTACACTGCCACCCTCTGCTGAGTTAAAACACATCAGCGGTAGATGGCTCTAATTATTTATATCTTCACATTCTGAATGTGAGAAAATGAGGCTGCACTAAGACCAAACAAAGGAATAGAGAGGAAGTTAAAATTCCACGCTTGGTCTCGATGGTTTTAAGCAGTTAGCTAAATATTCTGCTAGCAAATGTTGCTTTTGGCTATAAATCCCCTTCTTTCAGAGGGATTCTGTTTCTAGAATTTCCTGGTTGTTACAATACACAATATTTTCCAGATGTGTCTCTGAAAAGATATATGTTGAAGAAATACCCAAGTGTTATCAAACTTGCTAAAAACACAAATGGAAATGGTCAGAATTCCGAGGAGGCTGGTCAGAACAGGGAAAACAGAGCAAAAAGGAAGCTGTGAGTGCAAGTACGGGAAGCAGCAAGAGCAGGCAAATGTGTTTTGGAGTAACAAGGGTGAGAAGAAGTGGAGTCTTTTGTGCTGTATCTGATTAAGTTACAGATAACAGGATTATGTGCAGAGGGAAAACTTTGCTGAAGCACTTAACAGTTTTGAATAATTTTTGTTAGATATATTCCTTTATATTTTTAATCTGATTTTGACAGAGGAAACTTGGTTATGTCAGGTCTTAGTGTGTGCACATATATACACTCTCTTCCAAAAACTGAGCAGGAAAAGAGCTGAAATGACTCTGGAATGTGCTAATTAGTATGAGCCTCAGACTTCCAATGGGAAGATGCATTACCTGGGTAATAAGTAGTGGATTACTTGGAAGCATAGTAAAACAAGTAATCATTTCTGCTAGCTTTTCTGTTGTTTGTCTTATAGTTTGTGTGTTTTCTGACATGATAGCACCTCAATTCTTGCTTCTCTTACTAAGCATAGATTAGGATAATAGAGCACTTTGTTTTCTCAGGTCTTTTGTGTTAAGAATGGTGGATTTCCTTTTTATTTCTAACTAGATGTGACAGGTTTTTTTTTTTAGCTTGTAGTAGGAGTGTATTAGCTGCTTTGTGGTCAAAGTCAAATAAATTTGAAAAGCATATTAACTGAACTGCATTTCAAAGAGAAGAACATATGAAATGAAAAGCTTCTAACTATCAGGAACAGATGATCATTAGTTCTTATAAGCTGCATAAATAACTTTGTGCTCATAAAGCCAGAGTATAGTGAGAACATGGGTCACTTACACTTCTAAAATAACTTGCTCTATGTCACCTCTCTTCTCTCTCTTAGCAGAGTTTATTCTTGTCTGTGATGCAGAAATACTCCCAAATCTAGTACAGGGAGAGACAAAATGTACCATCTGTCCAATGCTTCTGAGAATTGTCAAAGGCAACAACAGCAGAAGATGTGGAGGCTGTAGTTCTTGGAAACAGCAGCAGCAGTGTGGACAAAATAACTCTTTTATTACACATTACAGTGTACAGGCTGGATGATATATGTTACAGTTCCAGTTTGCAGCAGGAAACCTGCACGTCACAGCCCTGTGCCCTGTAAAACCTGTGCTGTGTGATCACATTGTGCTGATGTTGCTCTGTCTTATTGACAAAGAACTTGACTGTTCACTCCCAATTTTTTTCTTTAAGTGGAGTCAAACCTCTTCATGCTTCTGTTTGCACTCATATCATTAGGTTTTGAGCAGGGCATTGTCTCATTTCCTGTGAGAGGGTTGTGTGAAATTAAAGCCAGACTAAACTTCAGAAATGTATCAAAGAAAAACAACTTTTGGATTAAGTCATTAAATAGTCTAGTGTTCCAGCTAATGTTAGTTATGCTTTTAATAAAATGCTTAGCAAAATGAATCAGCAGATGTGCTGATACCTTGGGAAAGTGACATTCTTGTTTTCATACAATCTCATCTCAAACCCTTCTTTTCAGAGACTCGGTATATCCTAGATATAATCTATAGAAATATCTGGAAACATAGTAGAAGTAGTAACACTGAATGTTCTTCTGCAGTGTAGAGACAAAATAATACTACATTCAATAACTTCAGCTTAACTCTGAATGCCAAACCTCTTGTATTTTTCTATTGCATTTCCTAGCATTCAAAAAAAAAACCAAACCTTTTTTTTGGTCTAGATTAGGGGATTTTTAGGTTTAAATTATTTGGGACTCATATGAATACCAGCACAGGAGCAAGGGAAGAGGCAGAAATGCACAGCAGGTGGTAGAACAGAAAATGTATTGGTTTAAGCTGTCATGGGATTGCATTTATAGAAAAATTTATTGAAAATCCTACTGCATCTTTTAAAGCACCCCATTCTATTACAGTTAAAGCCCAACAAGGTTACTATGTTTCCTAAACTTTGCAAATGTGACCTTTATAAATATGAAGACCCGGCATTACAACTATTACACTGTACTGAAGTGGTAGTTACACTGTATCTGGCAATCCATATATTGTTAGATAAAGCTTTTGTTAAAGTACCATCTTTCTGAGAGTTTGTACTAATCAATTCCTTTGTTTCCTTCATCAACACCACCTTGGGCATACATCAGTAAAGAAAAAAACCCATCCTGCTCCTCTAATTTTGGAAAAGCGATTGTATTTCCATAGCATGGCAGAAGTGTTTATACTTTTCAAGAATGAACTTTTCTTTAGATACAATGTTCACATTGTTTGGAAACCTGTATTGGGCCCCCTCCTTTTTATTTATTATGGGAACTCTGTAAAATAAATACATCCAAAACATGAGACGTGTAACTTCCCACTTCCCGTTCTCTACCTGCAATACTCTGTGCATATAATGCCATCGAAGAGACTTTCTTACCTTTCAGAGTCTGTGTTGCAAGTATCCTTGATACAATTCCTAGGGTAACTGTTCACCAAATCCTGCGTGTTACTCTGTTGTTGTACAAGCAGCTGCCAGATGGTAATATGGAGAAAATGCATTTAACGTCAGTCACCTAACTGGAAGCCAGATGGCACAGCAGAAGTTGGAATGAGATGCTTGCCAACTCATTCTGGCTTCCAGCTGTGGTCTCGTGCTCTACCACGTCCATGCGAACGATGGCCTCTTGACTGTCATTGTGATACTGCCTTGAAAAAGCTCCTGGCCACACGATGTGCTCATTCAAAAAGCGGTGTTGATCACATTCCCTTGTCCCTTCTCCCAAAAAGCTGCGCTGAAGAACAATCAGAAATGGGTGCGTAGAAGTCAGTGGGGCAGGTAATTCTTTCCTGGCTGCTTGTCTGTGTGGTGATAAAGTGCATCAATGGGACCTTTTGGATGTCTACCTCCAGGGGAGGAAAGTCACTGAAAGTTGCTTGCGTGGATGTTCTAGGTTTTATTTTTAACTGAACTAGTCAGAACTGTGCTCAGTTCACCTGTTGAATTCCGGAGGAAGTGATGTTTTCTTCTGAACGAGAGGGTAGTCTTGCAGTCCTTCAGTTGGTGGTATAAAGCTGGAAGGTTATCTGGCCCTCAGCACATGCAACACTTCTGGAGCATTCCAGTTGACCCAGTTTCCATGAATGATCTTTTTCAAATACTGTAACTTGTCTAGCTGGTGTATCTGGCTAAGGCACACGGCTCAGTCCTTGCTGTGTGAGGAAAGTAAACAGTCCATCTAATGAAACACTCAAGCTTCGGCAGATGCTGCTTCCTTGTTTTTCTCGGGAGAAGTTATGGGATACAGTAACAGCATTGGTTATTGCCATTTGGGAGGTGATAATCATTTATAACTCAGAGTGTTATGAGGCTATAAAGCAGGGCGAATCCGCTGTTTGGAATTCAGCTCAGCAATAACCAAATATAATGTATTTATGGTAGGTGGCTCTCAACAAGGTACAGAGAAACAAATTGGCTTGTTATGTCTTTTGGAGGGAAATTATTGTACTACCAGGTCATTTATATAGTCACGATGGGATGACATAAATAGTTTAGAAGTTGCCAGCCAAACGCTGCTTCCAAAGCAAGCCTTTGGAAAATAACACGTATGGTAGAACAGGTTACCTCCTCATTTCAACTCTCTTTTTTTCATTGGAAGTACCATTGCAATGACCATTTGTGAAAATGCAAGCCCTAAGATGTCCTGAACTGGCTGGTGTCTGAATGTAGAACTTAACTTTTATCAAGGTCTCTGTCATTGCTAAAATCCTCCAGGAACAGTTTCCATCATACTTGAAAGCTAGTCAAGTAGTTATTTGTTAAAACTGTGCTTTTTGTTCTTAGTTGTAACTTACTTTGGTTGAATTCTTGATATGGTTGTTTCCATCTTTGTGTAGCCTTTTTTAACAAATCTGTTCCCTGTGCACTTTGACCAAGCTCTTTATTCCTTTAGCAAAGCAACACCTTTATCCTTTGTTATTATTTTCCAATCTTAATCTTTCCTGAAGCGCTTCTCTGAGCTCTTTTTAAGATTTCATCAGCCTTCAGTTGTGAATACCATAGACTTCTATATTTTAGTGAGATAGAGAAGTCCTGTGAGAAATTTGTAGGAGAAGTTAGGGCTGCAGAGGCAGAGAAAACTCTGACAGATGTGGAGAAAGGAGAGAAGGGTACTACTTACTATTTTGTTTGTCCAGCTCTGTGGGAAGGCTAACAGCAAACCTGTTGCTGAAAGAAGTGAGTGATATTAACATATCATACAGGCAAGCACAGCTGATTAATATTCTAAGTGTGGCTACACTTACTCTGTGATTTGTTGTGGAATTGAGAACTTCCCTAAGAGAACGCAGCCTTTATTTGAAGCCATCCCAACTGCATTATGACTTATTTCAATCCAGTGGTTTTGGAAGTACTGACTCATGGGTGTTGTGCTTTATGATGCCACTTCTGATTATTCTTTGGGTTTTCTTGAGATGCTCTGCTGGGTGAAAGAAGGTTGTTCTGTTCACATCCCTTACCTCTGAAGGGAAAAAACTAACCCTACAAGACAAAAAGAAATAGATGCCAGCACTTGCCCACCATGTCTTTAACTTAGATGTGTTCGAGCCCTGATAGATATCAAACTCAACCCAGTGGTGAAGCTGACAACAGGGCATTTATGAAGGAATTCAACAGTTCTTGTCATCTTAGTGTTGTGACAATCTTGTGCCAAAATACTGTTCTTTTTATTACAGTTTGGAGCCTGACAGTGCAAAACTACACATAGTTTCTTGAGACCGTGTCTACAGTGGGGAGAAATGGCAATCCTGTGTGGCAATCTCTGGAAAGAAAATGTTAAAATAAGTTTCACAGGGTAACAGGCCCTCCTGCAGGATTGCATCTTGCTTTTTTCTGGCCAAAGACTGGACTGAATGATATAATTCAATTTCACCTACTTCTGTCTTTTCTGATCTTCAGATTGTATTTCAATTGCTAGATTTTTTTTTTAATGCTTCAAGCAAAATTGGTGCCTCTCCTTTCAGACTAGCTATTAGCACTACTTTTTTTTTTTTTTTTTGTTTCAGAGACTTAGGGCATTTATTTTCAGTTACTTTACATGAATTCAAGCACTGATTCTGAATTCCAGCTGCATGCAGAGCTCATTAACTCAATGGAAAATTAGGACTGGGACCCCTAAGCTTTAAAATATGAAAAGGAAGAGAAAATTTTCTGTGTATTCCTGCAATCTTATCTCATGCTCCTGATGCTGCCCCAAATCTGGGTTTGTTACCCAGAGTGTGAGATGCCAATCAACGCACAGCGATCTGCTTTATCCTAGTTCTGTGCAGAAACGAGTGCTAGACAATAATTTGCAAAGCCAGCACACTATTAGCTCAAACAGCAGCAGTTTATATACAGTACAAATTACAAAGAAATTATATATGAATGGTTACAGGATTTTACATCACATAAATCTTTGTGCGCATGCTCCATCAATTAACTGATTCATTTTACCACCTAATTATACTAAGGTGGTCTATAAATTTAAATTCTCCTCCTAGAGATGTCTTTTTATTATGAAAATCAGGTTATGTAGGGGACACCTTGATGTTTTGATCTTTGTCCAAATCTGTCTCTGCTTAAAGTAATGAAGCCATAACAAGGCATTATCTACAAAAGTTGACAGAATTTTACTATCTTTAGATACTGCTCTTAATTATTGTCTTGTTTCTGATTATTTTAACATGAGGTCATCCTGCCCTTTAGTCTTAAGGGCTTTCTATGCCTGTTATCCTAGTTTCAGACCAGTTTGTTTTATGCTTATTCAGCCTAAAGGTTTAACTCTGTCCTTCCAACATGACTAAGAGCTGTCACATGCATTCTCCACAAGTGTAGAGGATATCGTATGCCTAGGATAGCAATAGGACAACAGGAAATGCCCTTAAGTTGCATGAGGGGAGGTTTAGGTTGGTAATAGGAAAAATTCCTTCCCTTAAAGGGTTTTTAAGCCCTGGACCAGGCTGCTCAGGGAAGTGATGGAAGATCCCTGGGAGGATTTAAAACCTGTGTAGCTGTGGTGCTGAAGGACATTGGTTTAGTAGTGACCTGGCAGTGCTGGGTTAATGGCTGGCCTTGATGACCTCAAAAGTCTCCTCCAACTTACCGAAAAAGAGTGGAAGAACCCCTTAACACCAATGTAATATTGAAGAGCAGGCATTCTTTATTCAAGTGCTGGATGCACAGGGGATGGTTCCACCTAACATGCATGCCATGTGTGGCATCACACACAGCTAATATCACTTTATTACATATGTATTGAATTTCCTGGAGAAGTTATCCATAATTATTCTTTCCTGGAACTAGTTATCATAGTTGCATAGTCATTATGCATGTGGCATTGATCTCTGAGGGGTTTTTGGTGCTCTCTTATGGTTCCTAGCAGCCTCTGAAGAGGCATCTCTTAGTGTCCTTTCCATGAACTCTGGGCCTCCTGTTCCATAGATGGTTCTGTCTTAGCCCATCTCTTTGTAGAATGCTTGAGTGCCTTATCTTGGCCTTGTGCTCTTTCCTGAGGCCCCCACAATACTCCCAGGATGTGCGTTCCTCCCGGAGGTGCCAGTCATGGTTGTCCTTGTTGGCATTCTTTCTGTGGCCCCTTGCAGCACGACCAAAACCATTCTGTAACTCTTTCTCAAGACTTTGCCTGGGAAAACTCCTGCTCTTACACTAGAACATACTGTAAGAATTAATTTAAGCCATCAGTCCCACAGGCCTGAGCTCAGGTAAACCAGCGAGCACCTGTTTCAGCTACGGAAGTGGTTTCTCTAAGGAAGAAATTAATTTCTTCTTATGAGATGGAAGCACTGAGGACAACAACTCCTGTTGTTTACCTTCTGTGTAAGAAGATGCAGTGTAGCCCAGTGAGAAGGGCAGCAGAAGGCAGGGCCCTGAGGGGACTTCAGAAACCTCCTCAGGGTCCCCACTGGGGCCGCTCCCTCACTCCTAAAGTAGGTCGAGAAGCTTCGCCTTGACCTAAAAAAAAATAATAATAAATCAGCCCCCTCCGAATTGTGACCACGGGGGGCAAGATGGGGCCGTGCGAGTAACGCTGGGTCGGGGGACGGGCGTTAAAGCGGGCGCCGCTCCCGCCGCCGCCAATTCTCGCGAGAGGCCGCCCCTGGCAACGGCAGGACGCGGCGGCGGGAAGGCTGCGGCCATGGCCGAGGCGGCGGCGGGCTCTGAGGCGTCCTTCTGCCTGCAGAGTATCCTTCCTCCGCCGGAGCGTCCGCGTCCTCCTCCTCCTCCTCCGGAGGGTGCGGGGTGCCGCGGGTCCCGCCGCTTCGCCGCCTGAGGGCGGCGCGGGCGGGCCCGTCCCCTCCGCGCTCCCGCCCTGTGCCGGGGGGACCTCGGGGAGGGTCGGGCTGGGTGAGGGCTGCTGGCTGGGAGCCTGGGCAGGAGGCCTGCGGGTTGGTGTTCCTGCAAGCTAAAAAGGGACAAGATGCAGGGGTTGGGTTGATTTGTTTGGGATTTTTTTTTTTTCTTCCCCCTCAGTAGGAACTTGCTGGCTTTACTGCTTCACTGCTGATGGTGAGAGTCCCTGAGTGGCCCTTGGGCCTTCCCCTGCTGCTGGGCAGGCCTAAGCAAGAGTTAAAAGCCTCAAATGAAAGAGTCTTGTTACCTCTCTGTGTTACTTACTGATCAGCAAATAAGTCGCTCCTCTGTAGATACTTTCTACTAAGACTCACAGTCCCCATGTGCTGCTAGAAAAGGTGCTCCTCTAATTTCCCAGTGCCTGCCACACAAGAGATTTGTCGTCTTTGGTGCTGTGTATAACCAAGTTATAAAGGTTATGATACAATAACCTAGACATAATTTTATTTGCTGTGGCTTTTAGAGGGGACAAAAAAGCCCCAGCAGTTTGAATTCCTTTCACAATTGAGTTTTGTAGCAAGTTAGGAGTTGATGGCCTTTAAATGTGTAATTTTTGGTCAGGTCCAAATTCTGGCTTTGTCACTAGGTCAGTCTAGCCCAGTCTGTTCTCTTTCATAGCAGTGAGCTGCCAAATCAACATCTTGCAAGCTTTGTTGTAGAGGCTAAAGAATCAGGGCTTAAGTGTTAGGCTGTAGCAGTACTTTATTTTTTTCCTGTGTTGCTAGAATTAAGGTGTAAGCCAATATAGAAGCAATAAAAAACCGAAGTGGAATATTGTCCTTTGTGAGCTTTTGCCTCAGTTTCTACCTTCTTGAAGCTGCACAGCTGTTTTCATGCAATGTGGTGTTCTTAAAGTACAAGGGGAGTTGTGTTAAAAAAATACAGTGTTGGGAAAATACAATAGCTTAAATGAATTTCTCTGTTTTATTGTGCACCTGGCTATGACTCCTGGAAAGAAAGAAAACAAAAATCATGGTTTTTAAAGTAGTATTTTAGTCTGTGTGCAGTGTTTGCAGTGATGCATTAGTTTAGGCCATAGTGGATTGTGAGGACAGTCAGGTAGTAGAAAATTCAGGAAAAAAATAGTGTTTGAAAGTGTTTATTTATCAAGTGTATACTGCAATAGTGTTTCTTTCTGCATGGAAAGAATTGATAAACACAGAAGTAGTTGAGGTGGGGAGGAGGATCATACAAAAGATAGCTGTAGAAAAAAATAGTCCTTGATCAAATTGCTAAACAAGGTGTGAAAAATTGCTAGGTACAGTATTTTATTTAAATGTACTTTACTTAAATTAATTTCAAGTGAATAAATACTGTGCTATAAAGTAATGAAGAGGCTTATGGGTTCTTGAGAAGTATGTAGATACTTAGTTTGTACATAGAATTACTACAAATACATGGAAATTCTCCCTTGCTTCATACAAAACTTGTTGTATGCAACTATTCGCACTATACAAACATGATCGTGCTGTTAAAAGTCTCATTCTTCAAAGAGAGGATATGTAGTCAGCTAGCTAGTGCTAGAATATATTAATCTAATTTTTAAAAGGGCTTTTTAGAACACTATCCTCACTAGTCAGTCAGTATTACTCTATCTTTTACCTTGATTTGCCTGGTGCAAAACAAACCATAAAGGAAATGTATTCCTCCTGCTTTGCACTTGCACCTTGCTGTTATTCCCTTTTCCTTGTGTAATCAGCAGTTCACATGAACTTTTTTAGTTACTTTTAATGAAAAATTTGACTCTAAAGCATTTGGAGGAACTGTAGATAATTTTCAAAGGAACATTTTGAAAATTCCTTGTTTTATTTTTTATTGCAGCCGTGTTGTAATTAAGGCATTTGTATCAGCTTCAGTAAATGGTCCTGTAGTATTTAGTGTTTGATCTCAGATGTTTATATTTGAACTCGTACATCTGAGTTTGATTAAAAAATGCCATTTTCTGAGAGCATGAGGCTAGTTGTGCTTAGAAGCATAAAAGTCTGTGGAAGTCTCAGTGCAGTAGGACCCCTATGAAAACTAGTGGTGGGGTAAGTGAGAACAGGGTTTAACTACAGTTTAATTCAGAACACTGCTTGGCTTTTAACTTCGGTAGATCTGATGAGGCAAATTTTAATGGTGTTTAAACCTGCTATAAAAATGTTGAATTGAAATTCTGTCTCTCTGCACAGTTTTTGCTGGAGCTGGGCTTTTTCCCCTAAAGGCTGAAAGAAGCCTTCAAAGTGTATAAAGTTTTGTCTCAGAAAGAACAAGGGCGAAAGTGCTGATAACAGATTTATGGATGGTTGTTTTATGATACATTTTTTTAAAAGTTGGAAATCATCACATGCATCAGCTGTTTCAGACTTAACAAAATTGCAGAATTGACCATAACAGATGACTCTAAAGATGATTATCAGTATGAGGAGGTAATTTACTAAATTCATCATCTTGTGATATATGTGGTAGAGTATTCATGTTTCATTGGTTTTACTTCATCAGTCACAAAAACATCATAGGAGAAATGACACGGATCTCCTTTTATAAAGTGCGGTGATGCTAGCCATAGCTCCATTTTTCAAGAGAAGATTTTAGTGTCAGTTGATTTGTTATGTTTCATTTGAACATTAAATACTTTTTTAAAGATACAGGTGTTTCTATGCAGATGCTTTAGCATATTTCTAATGAAAATTTCAGTTACATAAATTCTATTCAAGTATGGCAAAAGGTTATTTTAACAAGAATAAGATTATCTTCAATAGTTGGAGTGGAAATAGTTGTGTTCTGAAAGAAAAGTTTATCAAACGTGTTGATACCTAACTCTAAATCATTTCTTTTAGGTTCCAGCAGATGATGATTTTAGTCTTGAGGAAGATGATGAGGATTTGTTAAAGGCTTTGCAGACTATTCAAGAGCAGACTGAAGATGCCCAAATTCTGGTAAGGACTTCCTAAACATTTAAAGACTATCTGTAATTCAGTTGGCATTTAGTGGCTTCAAATTGACACATGGTAATTTATTTTAATTATGAAATACTTGTGTGGAAAAGATTCTCTTATTTTTTTAAGTTTCTAGGGGTAAACAGATGCTGTGGTAGAAAAGGCAACTTAAATTTCTTGAGTTTCATCTTCCTGTAACTTCTGTTTGTTTCATAAACAACTTGATACTGAAAATGCATGTAACAATATGTGATACTTAAAATACGTTAATGTTATTGGAATCTATCAGTATTTTAGGATTTGTTTCTTTCTTGGAGTAGACAGAATGAGTGTCATCCCTGACATAGGAAAGAAACTGCATATGCCTAAGACCCACAGAAGCTTGTGCCTGAATAATTTGCTAAAAAAGATTATTCATGTATTGAAAGTAAAGAATGGGCTGTTTCACTATAATAGATCAAAATATTAATCAAATCGTCCATCATTTCACACAGTTTTTGACACTTCTTACACGAACAGTTTGATTTCGAAACACAGTTTGGATTTATGCAATGGGATTGTTAATATGATATTACCTGAATTTACTTACTTATAGCAGTTGAATGGAAAAGTGCTTTTCCCTGCCTAATTTCTTACATAATCGCTGTCTTACAGCTTCAGCGCTAAGCTATAGTCCTAGTCTTTGTTTTGCAAAAGCAAATGATTAAAGATAAAAATCATGTGACTTATTCTTAACGTCAAAATGGAGGGGAAAATGTGCACTTTCTTCTGCACTAGTGCTTATCAACAGATCACTTTTGTATTTTAGATCAAACTTAAAATGAAAACTGAAAACACTGGAGTCTTGCCTGCTTTGAAACTGAATATGCCTTAAAGGAAAAGATGGCAGAAGCTTTTAAGACTGAACATGCTTAATGTTAACCAAGTAGTGGTAATCCTTCATGTTCTTTAGGGATAACGGAAGTTATATCTGATTTACTGGGTGAGTTGAAGTTCTACTAAGTGAAACAAGGGAGAATATTTTCATCTGTTGACCTTTTGATGGTGCTCTAGTGAAATAATCTCTTGGCTCTTTAATTTGTTGAAATTTGGTAAGAAACAGTATGCTAATGTCTATCCCATTTAACCAAACTGAATGAAGTGTTACCTTAAAAGAATGTGCGTGCTTAAACTCCAATTCTCTTTGCCTTTTGTGCTTTTGCTGATAGATGTCAAACTTCTTGCTTCTTGGCTTATTATTGGATAGGGCTTTGAGCACCCTGGTCTAGTGGAAGGTTCCTTCAACGCAGTTCATTCTATGGTTCTGTTTGGAGGCCTCATTTTTTCCATATTTTTGCAACTGAAATAATATTTTCAGTCGTGAGACAGAAAGGCATGAATGTCTCTACGTTTTTAATACACTTGCTGGTTCCTTGACAGCTTTCAAAACAATTTATTGTATGTTTTGTGAGGCTCAGTGACAAAATCGTTGGATGCTAATTCACTGGAAAACCGAGTGCTGCAGCAAATGCTTTTGGTGACCCAAGTTAGAAGCATCATTCCCTGTGAGTTAATATTGAGTCAGTGTCCAAACTCTGAGCTAAGGAGCGAAGTAGAAGGCTGTCTTTTTCACATGATAAATAATGGGTATGTTTTTTCAATTACTAGCTTCTAATCTTGGCTAAAATAGGTTAAATTAGGTAACAACCATATCTGGAATAGCTGCTCTGAGAAACAGTTTTAAGTGATTGTGGATATTTTCTGTTCATAGTAACTTTTATACCCAATCTCATATTAAAGATTGCATTTCAATACTGGATGCAAATCTTTTTGTTGAAGAAAAGAAATTGTATAGAGAAGGCACAGATCAAGTGAACATCCAAAAATATTGATTTGCCAAATGCAGATACTATAAATATCCACAGTTTCTAAACTGAGTAACTACCGTTTCTTTTCCGCTCTGTTAAAAAGGTCAAATATAACCAGGGAAATCTAAGAAAAACGCTTATTTTCAAACTTCCTTCCAAAGTAATTAGCACTAATTACTAAATGAAGAAGAGCAAACATAAGCAAATGAAAGCTGGTGAGATTCCCTTTAAAAAAAAAAGTGTGTAGGAATTTAAGCTATGTTCCTACATGGGATATTGAGCCATGGTTTCTTCTGTATCTCTGTGTATGCGAGTGGTGAAACTCCTGGTCTTTAAGGAATTTGAGGCTCCCTCACCAGGTACAGTTCCTGGTTCTGTTTGGATTCTAGCAAGGAAATGAGGGCGGTGGAGCCCTAATTCTTAAAATAATTTCCCCCCCGTCTCATGGTGAAATGGCAGCTCACTCAAAACCCAGCAGTGCTGGGCAGCGCATGCTTTGCATAGCAGTGATTGCACCTACTGCTCCTCTTCTAGTCAGCGTTTCCTCTTGTCCTTGCTTTTAGACATTGTAAAGTAACAAATTATTTTTAAACGCAAGTAACAATATCTTCCATCTGGAAGGAAATCTTCAGCTGATAAGGGCTCTAGGAAAAAGGTATAGAAATGGAAACCACACACACCAAAGAAAACTGGAGAAAGGCTTTCTTCAGTAGTTACAGCATTACATTTTCGTTCCAGAATGTTTTTCTTAGTAATCCCAAACGATACTCAGAAGTCACATTGCCCTTCATTAACACTGTACTTTACGTTTGATTTATAATTTTGTTTGAATCATGTTAAAAATCTTTGAATTACCCTTTTTAATTTTTTTACTTTAAGTTTTGCAAGAACATCTCCCCGCCCCCCCCCCCCCCCCCCCCAATTAATCATTTATTTGGTATTAATATGTCTTTTTTGGACAGAAACTTTTGTGAGTATTATAGAAGACCTTAAGGTTAAGCTCCTGGGAATTATTTTACTGGCCAGATTTACATTTGCAATTGTTACATTCAAAATGTTTTTAAAGATTTTTAATTCAAGTATTTAACCAAGAAATGGTTAACAAAGCTAATATTTGGTTTATTTTTTTAATTAATGGTGAGAACCCATTAGTGAGGCGTCTTTGCCTATACAGCTTCTATAGGGTGTGTGTTTGCACCACATTGATTGTATTTTCTGAAATAGGTAAATATTTCTAGATAGGTTTCTAAACCAATCATTTTCCCTTTTGATTTCTAAATAGGTAGATAACATACAAAAATCTACTGTTATGCTATTTTATGGATTGTCATCCAAGGTTAATATTGAAGAAAGTTGTTAGCTTGGTATCACTCACGAAGTCTGCAGAAGAGCTAGGAGCGTAATGCTGGTTTCCTGAGGCCCTGTTCCAGTACTGTGCCTGTTAGGCTGTATTCATTTTTCCCTGTATTGTTCCCTGCTCGAGCTTTGGTTCCTGAAATGATTCTCAGTGCTAGTATCTAGCTAATAAATTACCTTTTGCACAGCTGAAGTGAATTCCTATCATATTTCCATTTATTACGGGAATCAAGCTGTGTCACTTCTTCCAAAGACTGGCTTTATAGATGTGTTTGGGAAGCTACATGCAATAATATGAGACATATGCCTCACTTAGAATAAAGAAAGAAAAGAAGCAAGGGAAAGGATGCAGCTGCATGTCTGCGGATGTACTCTCTTTGATTCTTGTCTTACCACAATTAGAAAATAGACCTGTCTGAGGTACTGTATCTCTAGTAATGGAAATATGCTAAATATTACATTGCACTTGGCATGCTGTATTATTCATAATACAGCGTTACATGGCGTTGATCGTATATGTGCACTTCTTTCTGTTTGTATTAGGTAGCTTGCTTGGATGAAACACAACATCTTCTGTATTATATAAAATGGCTATGAGATTTTTCCAGGGTTTTTATTTTATCGAGAAAAATGCCTTTATCTTCAGGTAATTTATGCAGTCATGTGGATAGAGCTCCCACTAAGGACATGAATAAGCCATAAACGAATGGAGTTATCAAAAACTCCTGGCCTACAGGTTCTTTTTTTTTTTTTTAATGGATGGAGGAAATAATTTGCAGTCACAGCCTTCAGCATGTCTTGATGAGTATCTCACTGGAATTTTTTTCAGTTTTCTTAGCATTGAAGAAAAGAAGGTAGGCATATGTGGAAGCTGTTTCTGCTTCTCATCTCTTCTCTGCAGTGTTATATTTTATTTTAACAATATGGAGCACATGTTATAATCTAAGTTTCTTTCAAGAGCACACTAGGTGATAGTTGTTCAAGGTTTGTCCTGTCATCCTCACCAGGAGTCAGGCACGTTGCAGTACCTTGTCTTAGACAGGAGTCTGCATTGTTGAGCAAGTCTTTTGTAGTGTTGGGCCCATACGGAGATCCCAAATGCTCAGACCCTCATGTTTAGGTATGTCGAGTTGCTGTAATCCATTCAAAGTCTGAATGAATTAAGGCCACCTCTTTGGCTGCCTAGTTGTGGCAGTCTCCCTCATCTGATTATTTTTAAATGCATTTTGCAGGTGAGTAGTCTCGTCTCTTACCTTTTTCATACCTCCTTGCATCTTGAAGTCTCTCTAGGAGAGCTTAATATCAAGTTATGCACTGAGTGGGCTGAACGGGGTTGGGTGAAGGAAAGAAATTTGCATTGTAACAGAAAGCTGAAGGCTTTTTTTTTCCTTCTGTAGTAGGATTGCTCTGTTTTGTTTTGATTCTGCTTTTAGCAACAGTGCTTGACCTATGAGCTGCTCTTATCTGAATAGCTGTCTATCTTGATGGCACTGGAGGAGCTGTGTATGAAGCCTCAGTGCACCATCTGCATTCTGCTAACACTTGTAGCGATGTTGTCTGGCAGCTTCAGTCACTGTCTGTATACGGATGTTGAGGAGAAAAGGGAGAATGGTTCTTTGTGAGACTTCGTAAGAGATCTAGTGATGAAGATGCAGTTCTTTCAGTCTCTCCATGGCATGCAGCATTACAAAAAGAATTTAAGATGTTTTACCATTGCCTTGGACTTTGGCAGTTTTCATTTGATGAAATACTGATTTCTCTACTCAGTGGTTTTGAAGGTTGCAGAAGGGTGCAGGAATATGAGAACTAACATTTTCTCTCTGGTTTGGGACAGCAGATCATCCGTCGGTTTAAATAGTTTCAAGTCCATATCAGATTATGAATGGTTCAGAATGCTTGCTTAAATCAGGGGATTTTTGAGTTACTTCTCTATAACCTTTCGCAGACCTTGACATTGGAAGGATCAGTGATTACAGATCTAATCAAGGGAAACATTCAGCTGTGCTCCAGTAGATCAGTTGCTTTATACGACTTCAGAAATACAAGGTACGATAATTACATTTCTCTTATAGGTTTAATAATGATTATCAAATTTGTAATTTCAGGCGTTGCAATCAGTTCTGACTTCTGAGAAATCAGTGTCTGAGATACCTGAAGCAATGGATGACTTCTTCTGTAATTTTCTGGTCAGATTGGGAATGTCCAGAACTCTTGACTGCTTCCAAACTGAACGGTAAAATATTTTAAGTGACTATATTACCTCAAGAATTAGGAATTAAGATGCTGAGTGAGGGTTCAAATATTTCCAGGATATATTTTCAGAAAACTCTTCTGAGTACAACTTATTCTTAGATACATAGTGCTTTACCAAATAAATATATTTGTGTTGAGAAGGAGTATGCAAACTATTGTTTTAAGGACAGGGACTTCTAAAGAGGTACCTTAGAAGGATGATATGCATTTCACCCTACTTGAGACATTTGCAAGCCTCAAGTGGTCACCTGAGGCCTCTTTTGTGACCAGGGAAGAGAAATAATAATTTTCAAGATGCAACTCGTCTGAGTTAAGTCATCTCTTTTAAGATGAAATGAATTCAAGTATATTTTTTTTCAAGTATACTCTGCTCTCCACTGACTACCGATGAAACCTAAAACCAGCTACAGTGCAGAAGTCATCACTGGATCAAAAGAGTCCAATGCAAAATGACCAGCATTTCACTTCAGCAGTGCTGGGACATCACGCGGCTTTGTTACTTCCTTGCTTTCCGGAATGTGGGTGTCTGCTTAAACACTGAATATTGTGTAGTACGCTATAGTATTTGCACCGCAATTGTTTAGGTGGTTTTGGACACTCATTGTAGCTACCTTGCTTCTGTTTTAAGTAGAAGTATCAACATTTTTTGATACCTGCTAATTTTTGGTACATCAGTCAAAATAATACAGTTTTATTTTTTCTTCTAAAAATTCAATTCATAGAGTAACTAGAAGAGTAAACTTTTGAGCTGTTGCAGTCCTCTTTTTCCCAGCTTTTATAGATTGCAAAGCTTGAGAGGAAAAGTGAATTATTTTGGAGCTAAAGGTGAACCTTGTCATAAAGTTATATTGAAACACTTCCAGTTAGAAGACGACTTTGAATCTCCGAGTTACACTGGAAAGATTTGGAGAAGTGGAGACACCTCTCCAAGTTATCTTATAACCAGTCTTTTAACTCAGAGTTCTTTTCAGTAAGGTCTTTTGAAATTTTTTAATTTGAAAATGAAAATGTTTCTGACTTTTCAAATTTACTGTTTTGCCTACAAATTCTGGAAGTTTTCAACTTTTCTTAGAAATATTCTCAAATGGAGCTTCATGTTGCTGTTTGTAAGGCTCCAGTATTATTAGCATAGAGCTCACCAGTCAGGCGTTGCCTTTGGAATTAATAATGATCCACTTTTTGGTAGCGTAACAGCGTGACTTAAATGATTCCTTAGACAAGAAGCACTGTAATTCTTTATTCTTTTTCTACAAAAGAACTGATATGAATAGCATTAAGTTTGAAGTTTAATAGTTTTTATGCTGAAAGATAATTAATACTAGACAGATATAAATAGTGACCTTTTAATGAAACCGCAGCTTTCTTTGAAGCACTTAGAGTTTGAATTTATATCAATGGCAAGATTCAAATTGCTTTTTAACTGAGCAAGTGCAGGTCTTAGCAGGCTCTATCTTGTAAATCCTTAGCTGTACATATATTTTTTTTCTCTGTAAGGAATATTTTTAATTCCAGTAGTATTACAAATGAGCTCAGCATGTCAGGATCTAATCTTACTGTATTGAGACTTTTTCTGCATTAATACCTTATTTCAAAATGTTTCATGTTGGTTTGAAATAGATAATTTACAATATTAATGAAAGTGAGAGCAGATTAGTGTACTCAGGTTCCTCATTATGTATTGGGACGACACTCTCATTCTCATGCTGTGGTGATCAAGTACTAATGGAATTTAAAATGAGAAATTAATTAATGTAGAGAAAATTTATCAAAAGGCTTACTTTGAAATAATTGTCTCTCTGAGATCTAAAGGTCACTTAAATTGGACCAAATTATCTGTGTTTATTTCAGAGTCTGAGGAAACATTCTGTTATTCTATCCAACTATAAAAAATGTCATAATTTGATTGTTTTAAAGCCAAACCCACTCTTCTGTGATGTAATGAATAATTTTATCATGCTTGTAGTGATTTTTTTTTTTTCTTCTGTAGTTCTTTGAATATACATGTTGTTTCTTCCAGTTATACTTTAAGGAACTTAAAATTAGACTGCAATTACTTTTAGAATATGTAATTTATCATTCCATTTTCTCTTCCTTTGCTATCCAAGACTTCATAGTGCTTTTGTTGCTTATTAAAGATCCTGGATTGACAGCTTTGGAGTATGAAGTGCAAGGGCCGATCAACTGTAAATTCACGCATCTGACAGTCTACACCTAATCCCAAAGAGCTCCCTGCTGCTGGCAGCACGCGGCCCGGCTGATGAGCAGCTGAATCATTTGCTGTTCACACATACGCGCGGAGCTATTGCTGTCACTTGTTAGAACGCTCATTGGGCTGGTAATCTCTGCCTAAGTGTTCCTAGAGACCTGGCAGGGTTTCAGCTTGGGAGTGAAAGGAGAGCTGCAGACTAATTATGGAAATGTGATTTGAAAAGTCTTTGCTGTTTGATGTGGTTAAAATGATGAGTAAGTTTTACATGACCAAGCAAGGTTAAAAGCTGTGTCTGTCTTGTGTATGCCCTGCAAAAAATGTCTGGGTTGTGCATAATGGGGCACATGCGACAGAGCTACTGTGTCTTCTCTGAGCATAAAGGCAGAGTCGTTATAGAAAAATACCTTTTTGCAGAATGAGAAATTGGACGTAGGTTGTGATCCTCCATGTCACAACTCCCTGAAGACGGTGGAAACAATCTGCTTATTTCAGGCAGACCTAAGTTTCCTCTGCTCTGTGGCCTCTTTGGTCTGGAAATCTTAAAGTCACGTTGATGTATGTTGTGCTCTGAGCTCATGAATCCCGAGAGGAATGAGGGTTATCACTTCCAGGACAACATCACACTGAAACAGATTCAGTTTTTTGGTTAGAACTGCGTCAGAACACAAGTGAAGTAACCTCAAGTTTGATTTGCAACAGCCCAATGGACATACACCTGCTTTCTTGTCTGTATAACAAGCATAACAGGACAATATAAATTTTCTATGTATATGCCATAATAGATTGGATGAAGACACTAGGGCAAAAAGGTGCTTTATTTTTTCAGTGCTTATTTCTTTCTTAGCCTTCTGATGAAACTGTTTAAGAGGTTATCAGTTGGAATGATAATTTTCAGTAGAGTTCTTCTAAAAGCTAAAACTGGAAACTAATCCCTGAATGCATCTCTAGGTGACTTATCCCTTGGTCAAGGATTATCCTGAGCTATATATCAGTTAGTTTATTGCAGGGCATTTCTACAACCTGATTGCTTTAGAACTCTTAGAAACTTGAATTCAGTGTAATATATATATAATGTTAGTAAGTCTGCACTGGGCTTTGATCGTAAAATTGTAGTTGACCATTCATTCCTTAGGTTTCCAGATTCTTGATTAATTTTAAATAGTTATTCAAGAATAACTCAGTCTTTCTAAAAAGCTTAGACAAATACTTACCTGTAATGGAAAGGGGTGAGAACAGTAGCTCTTTGGCACTGGGCTGTGTATGTAGGAGTTCTGTAAGTTTTACAGGACTAATATGTGGAAAGATAATGGGATTTTTACAGTACAATTTTGTTGTGTGACTTTTTTTGTGCAGGTAGCAGAAATGGAACAGAAGCTTTCCATTTTAGTAGTGTTCTTGGACAAGGGCGTAGTGAATTTATTGGTATTTATTGTATTTTATTAAAATTGTCTTTCAGAGTTCTTAAGCTCTGCTGGAGGCTAAGTTCATCAATTATCCATGTCTGATGTGTCTTCGTGCAGAAATCTGATGTTTTTCATGAGGCTGCAGTTCAGGCATTCAGTGGGGAAAATTTTCTGGCAAATACCTAGAGTTGTGATGATTTGTAATGAGAAGTGCCCTTATTTGCAATATTTCCAGTGGGAATTGTACCTGCTCATCAGTCAATATTTACTTGAAAAAAGAAAAAAAAAAACCCTAAGCTTCTTTCTTACTCTTAAACCTGTTGCTACTAAATTTCCTTAGAAAATAAAGCGATGATAGAATGAATTTTGGTTTGGACATGTTCAGTTTTAACTTTTCAAAAGCCTTTCATCCGCTGGTGGTGAACGTGAGTGACGGCTTAATTTATAGATACGAGCATTCCTAGAGGGATCCGCACAGTGCAGACAAGTAGCTGACTGTAAGAAGTCATTTGGACATAAGTTTCTAACACTCCCCTTCATTATTTTTCTTTTTTGGAAGTTGTTAAATAAAAATTGCTTGTCAAGCAAGAGTGCCTTATTCTACAAACTTTTTTTCTGCAACATGCTTTATTAATGTGGGAATGCTGTGCTTACTGTCTTCACATGTCAAATCTGCTGCTTGTGTCCAAGTGCAGGAGGTAACATTTAGTATATTTTTTTTATCTCTAATTACTGCTGTTTTAATACTTCCTTATTACTTGGAGAAGAAGAAATGTGCAGATTCAATACATTTTTCACCTAAAAAGGCAAATAATGTTTATTTTACTCCTTCTAGTGAGTTCTTACCCAGAACATCTTCCAGCTGCAGTCAAGATTTTTTTTTAAGAGTTTTTTAGAAAGATTTCAAGTTTTAATCTTCAACCCATTCTATGAATTGGAAGATCATCAGGGAGGAAGATTGTGGGGCTATAGTCTTTGTCTGATATAAATTCCATATAGCTCCATTGAACCTATGCTGAGCTGATAGCAGTAGTTCACATAGTCTTTGCCTGCAGTGGGTGGATAAAAGTTTGTACCAGCTGAAAGTCTTGCTCTTCTATCTTCCAGGACAGAAGTAAATAAAGAAATAAATGTTTTGTACATACATGTACTGGATTCTGGAATCACCTCTGCAGTATCTGCTTGGATAGAAGAATCTTATGCTTGTACATGTAGACATGAATCTTGATGACTTCTGCAATACTTTGACAAATACTGAGAGCTTCTAATCGTTCCTTCAACAAGCATGGTTCTGCAGAAGTGTTGATTTTCTGTAGTGGTGGTCCATTTTTGGGATCATATCTAGCTTTTCCGAATCTTTTTTTAATAGAAGATACTTAGGTACTTTCAGTTACTCTGTATTTAAATGCCTTTAAGCCTAAAGTGAGTAGTGTCAATGCCTAAGTCCTTTGGATAGTTCTAAAAGATATGAGACTTAGTAGACTTCATTGCCAGGGGCTGTGGAGATTCCTAGGATGCTACACAGCATTATTTTCTGCTCCAGATTCTCTTTTACTTCTTCAAATGCAAGTTAATCTGTACAAGTATTTAACTAAAGCAGCCTTCAGGCTTCTACATCAGAGTCATGTTTTCACAGGGGCTAGTAAAATATGTTAATATTGGTAAATACAAATAAATGAGGACAACATTAGCAAACAGAAGGAATGAAGAAATTTCCCTAGGTGAGCTCAATTCCCTGGTGAAGATAGCTCATGGAATCATTCATCCAGATTATCTGCAACTTTGTCATCTTTTTTGAGTCTTCAAAAAAACCCCAACTTGCATATATTTGAACATGAGATAAAAGGACTGTGAGTATATACAAATGTTATTGGAACAAGGTTTTTTTTTCTGCCTTCTATTTAAACCCTTTGAAAGTGAGGAATGAAAAGAACTATTGCTTTAATTGAAGTACTGTGTTCCACAACACATGTCTTTCGACTTATGAACAATATTACCTTTTAGAACAACAAGTAAATTAGAACACAATGTCATGGGATAGTACTGTTGCTAATTGTTAATGATCATCAAAGGTAAATGCCTTGAGATGATATATACCTTTGTGCACCTTTGGTGCAGGTAACTGCTAGCATGAGAAGAGAGACATTGGTGAAGTGAGAGAAGGGAAACATAGAATAAAATATCTCTCTGTTTCTTTTCTACCAGGTACGAACTCATAGAGAGAGGGGTGATCACAGCCACAGATATTGGATTGGTTCCCACTGTATACACCCGTAGCCAGCAACTTGAGGATGAGAACGTGTCTTTGAGGAAAGAACTGGATAACTATAAACTTGCTGCAAAGTATGTGCTTTGTTATTAATGAAACTTTGATATACAGTAGTAAATAGCCAGATAAAATAAACACAAGTACTTAATGGAAGTAATAAGTTGCTGTTTGTTGTGCTGTCTGCATGTATTTTTACTTCTAGATGACACTTAAAGTTCAGGTTTCTCTGAGTGCTATTAGAAACTTAAAACTTAATTTCTTTTATTTGTATTTACTAAGCTATAGAAAATAACTGTTATCTAGTAATCACAACAAATTACTACAAAAAAATCATACGAGTAAAATATGTAGAACTAAAAAAAAAATCATTATGTGCATCTTATGTTGAAATTCAGCAATATAAATTACAGCTACCAGAAAACATCAACATAGGAAAAATCACTATACACTTACTCTTTATTTTTTCATTGGAAAGAAAACATTTGATCAGTCTGGCCATAGTGATAAATGGTATAACAGTGTTAAATTATCATCATTGATTTTACTTATGTGTACATTGTAGTAGTTGATTTTTACAAGTCAGTTGCACTTCAGTCATAAGAGAGTTAAATAATTAGCCTATGTAATGGAGAGATGTGCTAATGAACTACATGGAGGATGGGCTTTCCTAAGAACGGTGTTTGTACTCATGTACGTGTTCATTGAGAATTTACTCTGAGACCTATCAATGTACTCACTTCAATTTTGCCAGTGCATAGCTTTAAAATATGGAGCTGTAAAAAAAAAAAGTTAACTCCATCTCTTTGGTTTTCCTCAAGATTACTCAAGCTACTAATTGTCATTTAGATTGTTCCTTTATATGAAAAATAGCTACTCAGATCTTAAATAGTCATTGCTGTTGATAATAATGATAAGTTAATTTCCAATGATAATGATTTATCACATTTTAACTTAATAAATTAATTGGCCATACTCTAATAGTTAAGTAAACAGCTTTAATAATCAAGTCAAATATTGTGTAGTCTAAATATACCGTTGCACTGTGAGACGGGCTGTATGGAAAAGACTTCTTTATTTTAATCTGCAGCTTCTTTGGACAACGGATAGTTAAGGATTGTCTCTCTAATTTGAGTGGGAGAAATAGGAAGTGGTAGTGTATGGTAAAAGGAGGCAAGCCAAAACCTGGCCATTCTGAAAGTCATTGTTGTCAACAGTAAGTTTTAGCAGGCTTTGCGTCCCACGCCCCCCCTCCAGTGTGAAGCAGAACGTGCTGTAACAAGATAATCCAAGTGAGTTATGACTTGATAAGAGTTTTCCTGGGTTTGTTGCATTGCTACATGATTGTTTAAGAACCTAAAGCTCGAATCCATTTCACCTTGGGGTTTTCCCCCGAGAATATCTATATACTCGATGGCAGGGGTCCTCAAACTTTTTAACCAGGGGGCCGGTTCACTGTCCCTCAGACACTGTCGGGGGCCGGACTATAGTTTGGAAAAAAATGAACGAATTCCTATGCACACTGCACATATTTTATTTGTAGTAAGTGCACAAAAAACAGGAAAAAGAATGCAATATTTAAAATGAAGAACAATTGTAATCAACAAAAACAAATAATATTTCAATGTGAACT
>JAVSBS010027312.1:50000-55996 GCA_033124195.1 Coracias cyanogaster | reverse complement strand
TTCAGGGAGTTGTGGAGAGCCAGAAGGTCTCCCCTGACCCTCCTTTTCTCCAGGCTCAAGACCCCAGGTGCCTCAGCTGCTCCTCCCCAGACTTGTGTTCTACACCCTTCCCCAGCTTCATTGCCCTTCTCTGGACACACTCCAGCCCCTCAATGTTCTTCTTGTAGTGAGGGTCCCAAAATTGACCCCAGGATTTGATCTGTGGCCTCGCCAGTGTTGAGTACAGGGGGACAATCACTTCTCCAGTCCTCCTGGCCATGCTATTTCTAGATGAGGGTCCAGGTCATGGTCAGGCTGGTGGGACGCTGGCTTGGCACAGCCAGAGATGATGGGGGCCCCCAGGACAGCCCCATGGCTCTGGCTAATCTGCCCCAGGCTCTGCCCTGCAGGTGTTGTGCCACCTGGGCACATCCTGCATGGCTCCATTCCTCCTGCTCCAGCACCTGGAGGTGACACCACACGCTTTAGGGTGGCTATAAGTACATATCCAGCCTTGGCCCAAAGCAAGTAGCTGCTTTGGAAAGGGCTGGAGTCGGCACGTGTTCCCCCTGCTTCCCTGTGACATTGCCATCCTGCTGCCCATGCAAGAGGACCATGGGGCAAAGGCTGTGTCCATCCCCACACCATCACATGGGGACCCAGCCCTGGACCTGGTGAGGCCTCTAGGGGCTACTGTAATACAAATAATAAATAATTGCAGTGATATTAAACCCTTGAACGACGTATTCCACAAACCCTGCCTGTAACGACACATGTAAAATCTCCTCCTCAACAAAGAGCCTTCTTTCCATGAAGGTCTGGGCTCAGCTGATCTCACTCGCCAGCACCCACAAACATGCCGGAGCCGGTGGGTGCCCGGGGAAGTTGGGAAGAGTAGAGTTTGGCAGAAGGTTAGCATCGGAAACAAAAAAACTGGGCTAAATTATTATTCCACCCATAGCCTTCACAAGGAAAATAGAAGCAGCAGATTGAGGCCTGTTTTCATATTTGATAGGGAACCAGATAAATGGCAGGCAGCTTGCTCTGATAAGGCCTTGCTCTGGGCATAACCTCTTTCTCTGAAAGCCTCTTACTATGCATAGAGTCAGGCTATCTGTGCAGCTGCACCTTGACACAAATATATCTGCACCCAAGATGAACCAATTCCCCCAGAAATTACAGGAGTGGGATTGCATCTGGGGAAGGGGCCGCAGCCACTGCTTTGCCACCTTCTCTTTTTAACGGTACTTTTTTTCCCCCCAAGTAGCTTCTCGGAGAAACATTTTCTCCTTATTCTCCCTTCTCCCTCTGCATCACTCTGTCCCTTGTGCCAGCAAAGAGCAGAGTGGGCGGTGGGGATGCTGGAGCTGGGTGCTCCCCCCATGCTGGGGCTGGCAACCACCCCAGCACCGCTTCTGTGCCCCTTTGTAGGAAAAGGGATTTAACCCCCCTGAGCCATGTCGTGCTTGGAAATCACCCCCAAAAGTTCCTTATTTTGGAGGCGGCAGCAGCAGAGGTGACATCATTATAACTTGGAAGTTCTCAGGCTTTTAGGGGGCATGAATGAATGCGTCATGCTGTACAACACCAGCGTGCTCACCACCCCATCTTGGCTGCCTCTGTACCTCCCAAACTCCTGGCCTGCATGACCATGGAGCCCAAACCCCCTCCTTTTCCATGGGACTGGCTCTGACGTACCCAATTACTGTAGGAAATGGGTCTTGGCTCCAAAAGCATCAGGGCCATATTTTCTAAAGGTCCCCATGCAAGTGGCCATTCCCACTCAAGTCCAAAAACAGTTAGTTGCCTTAATCATGGAATCATGGAATGTTTTGGGTTGGAAGGGATCTTGTAAAGGTCATCTTGTCCAACACCCCTGCAGTGAAGGGGGACTTCTGCAACTAACCATCAAGTTGGCCCCGCATCGTGTCTTCAACAACTTGCACTTTAGGAGCCAGAACAAATGTGTCTTGGCAAATATGACTGATAGTGTGAAAGGAGAGCTGGGCTGGGGCTGAGGGGCTCAAGGATCATGAATTATGAGGCAGGAAAGGCTTTTCCCATCTCTACAAGCAGAACCTCTGCCCTCCGGCACCAGAAGAAATAGCCTGAGCACGCCCAGTTCCCCACGAGACCAGAGGAAACCAAAAGAAAAGTTGGTTACAAAGATCTGGGAGAAAAGGAGGAGAGATATCCAAGGGAACCACCGTGCTAGCTTAGTATCGAGCAGCTTGTGACCCAACCCAGATTCATTTCCAACCAGCAATGGACACCAGTAATGTTCTTGCTACCAATACCACTACTTTTTTTTTTTTTTTTTTTAACCAGAAGGGACTGTAAATTAGTTTTCCAGCTGCGCAGCCACTTTAAAGACTTTATCCTAATGTTCTGTTTTGTGGTGACATGAGCTCTATCATCATAAGAAGAACAAATCAGCAATTAGTCTGCGAGAGGCATCGCCACGGAGGGAGAACAGCCCCTAGTCAGAGGGAGAGGGAATCCTTTACAATGAAAGGCCCCTGGGAGAGTCGGGACCCAGACCTCGTGACGATGATTGATGCTGGCACTGCAGAGACGCACCACACCTCCCCAGAAAATTAAAAGCCTATTTGGAACGGTACTAACAACACATCACATTGATATTGTCTCATTACCCGTCAGCACAGGGTCCTCGTCTTCCCATTTGTACGGCGTTAGGGGGAAAGCCTCACAGGACAAGCACTTTTTGCCTTTTCTCCTCATCCGTCCCAAAACACGCTTGGAAAACCTGAAAGTGAAGGGTGGGCACGCCCTGTATCCTGCCTTGTACATCATTATTATTATTATTATTATTATTAAGATTTATAGAATCACAGAATCATTCAGGTTGGAAAAGACCTCTAGGATCGTCAAGTCCAACCTTCACCCCAACATCTCCCTGTCCCCTAGACCACGTCCCAAAGCGCCACATCTACTCATTTTTTTAACACCTCCAGGGATGGTGACTCCACCACTTCTCTGGGCAGCCTGTTCCAATGCCTCACCACCCTTTCAGTAAAGAACTTCTTCCTAATATCTAATCTAAATTATATCTCACCTAAAGGCTGGGGGGGCTGGACGTTGCCTGTGCACAGCCACGGCCCCCGGGCAGCTCTCTCTGGCCACAGCCGTGGCTTCTCCCAGCTTGGCACGGGGCGATGCCGGCTGTGCCAGCACCAACGCTGAGCACCACATGCCCAAACCACCTCAGGGATTTGCGTGTGGCCATACGAAGGATTTGTGCAAGCCGGGAATTGGCTCCTGCTGCAGATAGAGCTGGGGGGAGAGAAGGGGGATTGCTCAGGGCTGGGACATGGGGAGGTATCTACAGCAAGAAGGGGCAGATTTCATCTGAACACCGCAGTTGCTGAGGTGCAACCGGCCACGCTGCCAACTGTGAAGGGCCGTCGGTAGGAAAGTGAAATATTAGAGCTTCGGGGTTTCCCTGCCCCCACTGCCTCCAAACTGGCATCTGTTACGTGTTGGGTTGGAGCAGCAGATGCCTGGTTGCAGCTAATGACAGCAGTAGTCTGTTAACAGATGCCACGTATCTAGCAACAGCCTTTGTCTGATCAAAACACCAAGAGCTGATTTAGCTGCAAAGGTAGCGGGGCCAGGGCCTTTACTCCCCCCGCAGCCCACGGGTCCGAGCAGGAGCAGCAGACTCGCTCCTGTCCCCTCCTCTGATGCCAGAGGAGATGCAGCTCCAGTGGCTGGCTGGACCAGAGCATGTAAACCTGCTCATTGCACGCAGGGCACGGACCAGGCGATGCTCCAAGATGAGCAGCTCTCTTTTCTGCACAAGCACTTTGCTGGGTGCTAAACCCGATGCCTGTGACTGTCCTCTTCTCGCTTTCCCTGCCCTGTTCCCTTTGGTGGTCCTGCAGCCAGCCCTGCACAAGCAGGACCAGGGGCGATCCATGGCCGTGCTGGCTCTTCCCTGTCCCAGCTATCTCCATCCTACCCAGAGCACCCAGCCCGGCTGCTGGCACATCCCTGCACCCCAGCTCATCCTTTGGCCAGTGCTGCCATGGTAGAGGTGACATGTCCACCATTGTCAATCTGCTGGAGAGGCTGCTGCTGCTCTCCTCACCCCAAGCAGCAGGAGGGATGCTCATCCTGCACGGGACATTTAAGAACAGGGGCTTAACTAAAGCCAGGAGTGATCATCCTCCCGCTGTAGCCATCATTTGTTAATTCAGCTCCTGATGATGAGCAGAAAAAGCAGAATAAAGTGAGATACCTCAAGGGTGCTGGATGCGTGGCCAAAACACTGAGCCTGTGATGGGCTGCACAGGGTGTTTCACTGCTGGGCTCCCACAAACCTCCACAGGCATCAACTGAAGAGAGCAAAGGCCCTATCCTGCACCCATAGGAGACCCAAAAGGGCTGTGAATGGCTCCAGATCGGGTGTTGAGGCCATAAGTGCAGATGTTCATTTTTCAAGGCTCACTCTGTCAGCCTTCCTATTTACATTTCCGCAGCCCCACCAGAGATTAGGGCACATTAAACATCAAGGGGTCCATTCTCTTGCCCACGGGCTTCTGCCTCTCCTGGTGACATTAATAGCAGCAACTTGCTCGTATGCAGAGCAGAGGAGATCCCTAATTGCTGAACAAATTACATGTTTAAAATCCAACCTGTCCCTGGGAATGAGGGAAACGCAGCACTACCCACAACAGAGAACTTCTGTGCTGCTTCAGAAAATATTTTAATACCAAGATTAATCCCCTTTCCTTCAAATTTGTTAATAAAAATTGATTTCTCTTGGTGCTCCGTACTGGTTTGCACCAAAGCTACCTTTCAGGGGTACTTGCAACCTCCTAATACAAATAAAGCTTAAGGCATGGTCAGATTTTTTTTGATCTTTCTACACAAAGATGAAAGCTTGTCCTCCCCGGGGTGTCCCTGCTTTCCATGGAGAGCCCAATGCAAGCCTGTGCTTGCATGGTGCACTGCACATTATTTCTAAGAGGAGGCAAGAAATCCAGATCCAGTTATCCAAAGCACTTGATCCGGAGGTCAGCAGGGATGCAGACCTGCTCCAGCATCTACAGTATCTCTCCTCTCAGGAGACCCTTCCAGATGCTCTCCCATTGCCCAGACAGAGAAGTTGAGGCAGAAAGAAGCCCCTTCCACCTACCCACCCACTGCCGAGCAGCTTTCCTCCTCTCTACGTTTCTATTTCTTTGGGCTTATCGCCCTGCCACACTAGTCAGGCAAGGACAATACGGTGAAGAACCAAATGAAGAGAGTTTTTAACCAACACACGGGAGCCTAAAGGATAATTAAATGACAAGACTTATCAGCCCCCACGGGGCATTTCCATTGTATAGCAGATTAAAAAATGTTTCCTTTCTTTGGAAAAACAGTCGCTGATCTACCTTGCGCTGAATCTATTAGACAACTCATCTGAAACAAGTTTCACATTTTTTAATTCGACCAGCTGATCCAATCCCCTCCTTTTGATTTCCCCAGATGGCAGGAGCAGCTGGAATGGAAAACCCTTCCCGGCAGCACCGCAGCATCACCTGGCCATCACCACAGCTCGCCTGCTCCCAGTGAGCACTGAGAGGGCTGTACATGGCACAAGATGTCTTGCTGTTTAGCAAATGGATCAAACAAAACAACCCAAGAGCATTTTCCCTGTCTGAGGAGGCTTTAAACAACATTGGTAGGCGCTACGACAGCTATCTACTCATAGGTGCAAGCTAACAGCGAGGGGCTGCGTGAGGAGGGAATTTGGCTCAGCATTGTATTAAAGTTGGACCAGAAAGAGGAGTCAAAATCATAAAATCGTAGAATGATTTGGGTTGAAAAGGACCTTGAAGATCATCTAGTTGAAACCCCCCGGCCATGGGCAGGGACACCTCCCACCAGACCAGGTTGCTCAAAGTCTCATCCATCCTGGCCTTGGTGTCTCCGCTAAAAGTTTTTTGATGGCAACACGCTGCCTTTTGCCGAAAGGATCTGCTTTCTGCTCATCGTTTTTATTTACT